>JADGIZ010000064.1:0-32099 GCA_027604665.1 Polyrhizophydium stewartii | reverse complement strand
GCATCTGCCGCCGAGGACAACAACTCACGAAGTCGAGCCGATCAGGCGGCAGCGACCAAGCGACACCGACTTTCCGGCTCATCCAATGCCACACAGAGCATGAGAGCCGAGTGCTGCAGACGTCCAGGTCGCACTTTCTGCGCGCGGCCGTGGAGTCTGCAAGCAGTCGGTCGTGTCGGCCAGCCGATGGAGCGTCGTTGTCACTCAACCACGAGCGGCCGTTGGACCCAATCTGCCCACCTGTTGCTCTCCCGATGGCTCGTTCCAATGGCCGGGGCATCCATGGCTGAGAGTCTCTGCAAATGGACTCCTTGCTGGCTCGGTCCCAGTTCAAGAAGGGCCACGGGGCAGACCCGGCTGACTGACCGCGCACGGGTCTGCCGGGCACTGATGGATGGCGCATGGAAGCACCGCACGCTCTCGGCGTTGCCGTCACCACACCAAGCGGGATATCCCGCTGCATCTGGTCCGTGCTTCCAAGCTGATGCGGAGCAGCGATGAAGATGGATGCCGCACCGGAGGCTGCGTCCAGCACAGTGCAGCCGCTGGGCAGCGAGCGGCGGCTCGGTCTCTGCGGCCAGTTCGGCCGCACCACCATCGGGATGTTGGTCGCGAGCGTGCGGCGGCTTGCGGCTTGCATGCCGGATGCCGTGAACGAGGGCATCGGCTCGAGCGGTCAGTCATGCAACGAGGCGTCGTGGCGTGGACAAGCTGGGCACCGAGCAGGCGGAGGCACAGGCAGCGGGACAAGCAGCCCAGCGAAGGTGGGCATTGGGCTCGGGCACTGCTCCTGGTGCTGTATTCCGACTGCTGCAGCCACTGCTTTTGCAAGTCATCCAATTGAGGCTGCAGACCTTGGCAGGGCGACGATGGAAGGCATTACGCATCTCAGCGCAGCAGTAGCTCGCCCTCTGTCTTGGCGAGCTCGAGAAGCTGCAAGTGAGGTTGTCAGCACGATATGCATGACTGGCCGGCCAACAGCAAGCTCACCATCGGGTCGTCAAAGTACTTTGTCACGGCGACATCCTCGCTGAGGCCTTTGCGCCGGCGCGTCTTGATCATGAAGTCGCGAGCGAGGTGAAGGCCCTGACTGGGCTCGAGCGGACGGAGAACAACGGACTTGTCCAGAGGATCTCCCGGAACAATCTGAGAGCAGCGGTACAGCAGCGCTTCAGCATGTCGGCAAGATCGTCAAGTGTTACACAGGCCACGCACTCACCTGCCAGTGGTCAAAGATCTGCTGGCAGAAAGCCTGGCCCTGCGTGTGCATGCGCAGGTCCGTTTCGAAGCCTGCAGAGTCGATGACGGGGATAAGCGCCTTGACGACGTACAGCGGGGAGCCTGCCTTGGGCTGGTCTTGGGTGACATGGCCGCGGCGGCGCGCAAGCACAGTGTAGACAGCTGGCACGCAGTCCGCCGGTGCCTGAATCTCGACAAAGTAGACGGGCTCCATCAGGCGGGGCGTTGCCGTGAGGAACGACGAGTAGCACACGCGGCGGGCTGTCGGAATAATCTGGCCACTTCCACGATACAGCGGCTCGCCTGCGATTGTTGCGTCAAGGATCCTGAACTTGACGTTGCGGATCGCTAATACAGTCGGGAAGCCAGTTTGTCAGACTCGAAAGCCTAGCGGAGTTGCGGCGGATCGATCCCAACACTCACGCTCGTCTGTCAGCGGGCCCTCACGGGTGCTCCACTGGAAGCCTTGGCGGATCGAGTCCTTGATTGAGAACAGCAGCGTGCGGTCCGTCTCGGACGGCAGCGTGTCATTGATCAGGATGTTGGGGCTTGCGTCTGTCGGACCAAAAGCCCAGATGTTGCGCGAGGCGAGCAGGTCCCAGCTGTACTTTCTGACAAAGTGCTCGCCCAGAGCCCTGGGCTGCCATTTGATACTGACGCTCAAATTCTCAATGTCCTCGGCAATGCCGCGCTCGAGTGGCTCGCAGATCATGGTGATTTTGTTCCTGGGGCGATGTCAGCGTGAGGCCACGAAGCTCCATTCAAACAAGAGCCCACTCACATCTTGTTGGGCGTCTCTGCAAAACACTTGAGCGACGACGTCTCAACGACAGTTTCGCAGAAACGGACGACTGGATCGGCAACCTTGATCTCAATCTCCGAAAACAGCTTGCGCAAGTCGTGCAGGATGCAGTCGAGATGCAATTCGCCCGTGCCGAAAATGATGTGCTCGCCAGACTCCTCGACCTAAAGGCAATTGTCAGCAGACTATCCGAGTTGAGCACGCTCAGGAAAACACCCAAACTGACCTTTGTTTGCGCGATCGGATAGCTCTTGAGGATCTTGCGCAGGCCGTCGAGCATCTTGGGCAAATCGGTCGGAGTAACAGGCTCGATAGCGACCTTGAGCACCGCTTGTGTGTCGAAGCGCAGAGGCTTGAAGATGTGCACCGGGTCGTCGTCGTCGTCATCATCGACGTTGGTGATCGTGGCCGTTTTGACGATCGACGCATCGACGCCTGTCAGCAGAACCCAGTTGCCTGCGGGAACAGAAGACATTTTGATTTTGTATCTGAAGGTGTGCGTCAGCGGTCGGCAGAACAGGCTCGCGGGCGGGCAGCAACCATATTTACCTCGATTGATAAATTGAGACTGCAGCAACTTCCTGTATGCTGCTATCCTCATCGTCGTCGGGCGAGTATGCCTCGCCGAGCACGCGCACGCGCTGATTGGCCGAGACGGTTCCACTAAGAACGCGGCCAAAGGCGTCAAATGTCGTGACGTCGTCGGCGTTGTACATTTTGACGATCTGGATCATCAGCGGGCCGTCGGGGTCACACGCGCGGATTGCTTCGCTATACTTGCTCTTCATGGGGCCTGTGTAGGTGCGCTCGAGCTGCACAGCCGCCAACAGTCCAGCAAGACAGATGGTTAGCAAATGCATTTGATTATGAATCTCTAACCACGACATTCCAGAGCAAATCCGCTTACCTTGATGGTCGCGCTCGAAATAGGCGAAGGAAGATGCGTGATGCACATCTCAGAGAAGCCATTGAGCGTGCCAAAGAACTCCTGGCACACGATGCGCAGCAGCGGCTTGATGTCCATCGAAAGAAGCGATTGCTTGAGATGGATGCCAAGGGATGCGAGCGTTCTCTTGAGTTCCTTGGGTTCCTCGCTGATAACGTGCGAATACAGCTTGTACAGCGGCTCGAGGATAAAGTGCACGAACGTGCGTGTGGTTGCCTCGGCGCTCGGCTTTTTGCGGAACGTGCGCTTGGATGGGTCAAAGAAAATGTTTCCCCAGAGACGGCGGGCAAACTCCTCAGAGTCAAACGCTTCCTCGGATGTCTCTGCGTACATTTTCGCAAACGATTTGAGCGAGAAGCACCAGCCCATCAGGCTCGAGGCAAAGCACACATTGCCGAGCTCGGGCGACAGGCGTGGCCGAGAGAAGCCCGCCAGGATTGTGTTGACCTCTTCGATCGTGTGCTGGAGCTTAAAGTATGCGTCTGTCGGCGGCAGCTTGAGCTCGAGGATCAGGCGGTCCACCTTGTTGATGACAAGCACCATCGGGACGTTGTCGAAGACAAGATGCTCAATCACTCGGCGCGTGTTGGCCATGACACCTTCGATGGCGTCGACGACAACGACTGCGCCGTCCGAGATGCGCAGCGCCGCGGTGACCTCGTCCGAGAAATTGACGTGGCCTGGTGTGTCCATGATGTTCAGCCGATGTGACTTGCCGCGCAGGTCTGGCAGGACCAGTGACATGGGCATGGCCTTGATCGACACGCCACGAGTGCGCTCAAGCTCGTGCACATCAGTGTAGCGTACGTTCTTGTCGACACTCCAGTCGATCGCGTGAGTCTGCTCGACAAGCATGTCCACAAACGAAGTCTTGCCGTGATGCAGATGGCCCACAATGGCAATATTGCGCACCATCTCTGGGAATGCGGCGAGATCGGCGAGGTATCTATACGCGTGCGTTAGCAGGCGCTGCTCTATGCATGCTGGCAGAGAGGTGAAAGTGCGACCACAGCGCACGCACGCACTCTTTGCTGAAGCGGGTCTCGGGCAGGTCCTTTTCGTGGATAAACGTCTTCTTGGCCTTCTTTGGCGCGATGATGGGCTCGGAGAGCAGCTGCGTGTCCTCCTCTTGCACGAGCGCCTCGACGTCCTCGCCAAACACTTCTTCTGCCGACGGATAGTACTTTTTGTCCTCGTGCAGCACAATCTGAGTCGACGGCTCGACTTTGGGGTTTCATGTCAGCAGCGAAGACAACGGCGGCGGGGTGATCTCGCCGTGCGGTTGGTGGGCGCGACACGCACCGTCGACCTGCATCAATGCGCTGCTGCCGGCGCCGCCATGCGCGCTGTCTTCTTCTGCGTGGCCGCCGTCGCCGCGGCCGCCGCGCGCACCCACGCCGCCTGCAGCGACAAACGTGGGCTGCTGCACCTCGTAGTCGCTCTCGCCTTCCTGGTCGTCCGGGTCCGGCCCAATATAGTTGCCTGCCGCGGTAGCCGGTGCGTCAGCGGTGCGCCATTGGGTGAGAGTTCGGTACACTCACACGCATGTTGCCTGCAGCATCAGTAGCCGCAGCAGTAGCAGCCCTCGCTCACCAAACTCGTCGTAGAGGTCGTCCTGGTCCATTCTCTTCCGAGGCAAGCCCGGCTCGCTTTTCTGGCGCTGGTCAGCATGCTTGTCATGCACGCACAGAAACCGGCGCAGCGAGTTCCCCATCTCGTGTGCGGCAGCGAGCACGCCGCGGCCTGTGATGCACAGGATACATCTATGAACCCATCTTGGCTAGAGCTATTGAGCTCCTGGCTCGGCTACCTTTGTGCAGGTCGCCCAACTGGCCGCGAGACGCCGTGATCCTGGTTGGCCGGCGACGAATGATCTTGTCCTGTCTGCGAGCGCGCGCACAAGTGCGGCACGGCGCCTCCCAGCGAGCGTATGGCCGCCTGCTGTCGTCGCTCGCGGCAGAGCATCGCATGCGCATGTGGGAGCAGCTTAACACCGCTACCTGCTCGGCGACTCCGCTGGCGTCTGCGCCGTCGACGCCCCAAGAGCATGCAGCAGCCGACCCGGCTAAGGCGACCGCCAGCTCGTCAGACCAAGATACATTCTGGCACTCAGCGTCGCACATGCTCGGCTGGGCTCTCGAATCGCGCTTTGGCGACGACTGCCTGCTCGCAGACGGCCCATCCACGCCGTCCGGCTTCTTCTACGACTCACTCCTCGTCTCGGGCGGCCGTGACCGCACGGAGAAACGACTTGCATCTCTGCTTGCCGGGCCGCCCGCGGCGCTCCTCGACCCAGTGCGCATCGATCGAGACGTCGCCGACCTGATCCACGGCCGCGTCGGTACAGTCTTCCATCCATCGGATGCCGACTTGCAGGAGCTGCTCTTCATCATGGACAAAAACGCATCGCGACGATCGCCCTTTGTGCAGATGCGGGTCGACCGCATCGACGCGGCCCGCATGTTCGCATACTCCCCGCTCAAGTTGCATCTGCTAGCACGCATATCCGCGACCGAGCCGGTGATGGTGTACCGCTGCGGTGATTTCATCGACCTATGCCGTGGACCGCATGTCGCAGACACTCGCGCGTTCCGTGCGTTCAAGCTCACGCGGACGGGTGCATCGCAATGGCGACCGGACTCGCCTCAGACCCTGTCGCGAGTGCACGGAGTTGCGTTTCGATCGCGCAGCGACATGAAGGACTGGGAGCGTCTGCAGGAGGAGGCCGCCAAGCGCGATCATCGCCTCGTCGGCAAGAGCCAGACGCTGTTCCATTTTAGCCCCCTGTCGCCTGGAGCCCCATTCTTTGCGCCACACGGCACCCGCATCATTCAGCGCCTCACCGACCTGCTGCGCACAGAGTACCGCCGCTACGGCTTTGAAGAAGTCGTGACGCCGCTTGTGTTCAGCAAGGCTCTATGGGAGCGCTCGGGCCATTGGCAGAACTACCAGGAGAACATGTTCGCAGTAACCGGATGCTGCCCGAGCCACAGCCACAGCCACGACCACGGTCACGACCACAGCCACGGCCAGGAAGATAGCCCTCAGCAATCCGATCACGCTCACGAAAACAGCACAGCGATGCAGCCCGAGATCGAGACGCAGGCACTCAAGCCCATGAATTGCCCTGGCCACTGCCTGCTTTATGAAAGCGCAGCACGCTCCTATCGCGACCTGCCGATCCGATATGCAGAGTTCAGCCCACTGCACAGGTACGCCTACCTTGCGCCGCGATCAACCGTCGAGGGTGTTTCCGGCACTGCAGCTAACAAGCCCTTTGCAGGAACGAAGCATCTGGCGCGCTCACGGGCTTGACGCGCGTGCGCAAGTTCCACCAGGACGATGGACACATCTTCTGCCGCCCCGACCAGGTCGGTGCCGAGATTGGATCATCGCTCGAGTTCATTCAGCGCATGTATGCTGTTTTTAAGTTCCCCGAGTATGAGTTTGCTCTCTCGACAAGGCCAGCGGCGGGATATGTCGGCGAGATCGCGCAGTGGCAGGCCGCCGAAGACTCTCTTCGCACCGCGCTCGAATCGACGGGCAGGCCGTGGTCGATAAAGGAGGGCGATGGTGCGTTTTACGGTCCCAAAATAGACATTTCTGTCAAGGACGCCCTCGGCCGCAAGCATCAAACCGCCACCATCCAGCTCGACTTTCAGCTGCCGCAGCGCTTTCAGCTCAAGTACCAAACGGCAGATGGCGGCTTCGCGACGCCGGTGATGGTGCACCGCGCAATTCTTGGCTCGTTCGAGCGCATGCTGGCCATCCTGATCGAGCACCATGGCGGCCGGTGGCCGTTCTGGCTGAGCCCGCGGCAGGCCGTTGTTGTGCCCGTGCGCAGCGAGCTGGATGGATATGCCGCGGACGTGCAGCGCCAGCTCGCGGGCCGGGCCGACTCGCCCGCCTTCTTCCACGTCGACATCGACCGGTCGGACCACACGCTCAGCAAGCGCGTCCGCGAGGCGCAGGCGGCCCAGTACAACTTTATCCTCGTCGTCGGCGACAAGGAGCGCGAGGCGGATGCCGCCAGCGTGCGCACGCGGGCGGGCGAGCAGCTGGGTGTGATGCCGATTACGGCTGTGCGCGAGCTGTTCGAGCGCACTGCGGCTGCGTTTGAATGAAGTGCGCCCGACCAACGCCGGCTTTCACCGAGATGGCGCAGGGCATCCGAATCCGCCTTCAGACGGCGCCGCCGCTCCCGCCCCAGCGCTGCTGGCTGCACGTCCGCCCGGAAGGCGCCGACTGCGCGTGCGTCAGCGACCTGGTCGACCGCGTCTTTGAGGCGCTGCCGCGCACCGCCGGCGTGCTGAGCGGCAGCGACCTCGAGCTCGAGCTTGAGGGGTTTGCGCTGTTGCCGACGAGTGAGACGGCCGGTGTTGTGCGCGACGGCGATCTTGTCGTGTGAGCCTGCTGCGCCCGACGCCCATGGGGAGGCCCTACAGACGCTGACGGCCCGAGCTCCCACTGCAGAGTCAAGCGGGCCAAGCATACCAGCGCTTCTCTTGGCAAGCGCAAGCAGCTCGCAGAGCACTACCGCACAGAGGACGACGACGATGGCGAGGATGACGACGAGGACGAGGACGAGTATGACACCGACGAGGACGGCGAAGAGGAGGACGGCGACGACGAGGACGGCGAAGAGGAGGACTGCGAAGAGGAGGAGCCTCCGGCAAAGCGACGCACTGTTCCATGGCGACCGCCGATGCTGATGCGGGCAAGGGGGCCGATGCTGCCTCTCTCCGCCGGCGCGAAAGTGGACCTTGACGACGACGACGACGACGAGGACGACGACGATCGCAGGATGAGCGACATGTTTGAAAGGACGCTCCAGTCAATCAACAACAAGATAAGCATTGGTGCATCTTCCCATGGCGGCGGTGACAAGGGGGCCATGTCAAGCAGCAGCTCGAGCAACTCGAGCGACGAGTCGAGCAGCGACCCGAGCGAGGACTCGAGCGAGGACTCGACCAGCGACTCGAGCAGCGGTTCGAGTGAGGACTCAAGCGACAGGTCGAACCAAGACTCGGACAGCGAATCCGACGCAAACGGCTCAGATGCCGAGTCCGGTATTGTGTCGGCCGACATGGCAAAGACACCCGCGACGCCTGCCAAGCATGCATCCTCAGGCATGCAGGCGTACAAGGCCGGCGGCGGGGCATCAGGCAACAAGGGTGCGTCACCGAATGTTCCGACGACTCCTGCGCTGATTCCCGCGCCGCCATCATCAGTCGGCTCTCGCAGCACCTCGTCTGGCACCGCGGCGTTGGCCGCTTCGCAAATCCGGGTTCCCTCTGGCCTGACCAAAAGCAAACGCAAGGCCATCCACAGCATGCTCAACACCCAGCCCTCGCACGTGCACTTTGACAGCGATGCCGCGGCCGCCAAGACTTTGACCGAACCGAGGCCATCCCACCACCGTGACGCCGAGGAGTCCGCCGACAACGCAGACCTTGAGCCGCCTCAAATCATCCATACTCAAGTCCACCTTGAGGACAATGATCGACAGATTCCGTCCAAGAACAAGCGACGTCGCCTTCGCAGAAAGCTCAAGGAGGCAGCGTGTCGGATCGCAAATGAGGCCGGCGTGTCTGCTCAGCCCAAACAAGCCGCAGGCGACGGCGGAGACCAGGACGATCAAGGCGACGTGGTCGCGCCGTCGGCAGCCAACATTGGCGCGGATGAGCCGTCGGGCGATGCAAACATTTATGGCGACCACAAAGGACGGCGCCAAGGCTCGGGGCTCGATGACAGCGAGCAAAGATTGGTGTCGAGCACGAGGCCTCCAACCGACTACGAGTCGCTCCCGCATCTGAGTGGCTTCCCACGGGCTGGCATGGTCATTGCGTTCAAGGTATGAGTGTGGGCGTTGATGCCCAGATGGTGCGGATCGAGCTCGCGTGTGGATGCCAACCAGCTCGAGTGCAGACGATCGACCTGTCGACCTCGTACACGCCCGTGCTCTCAGACTTCAAGGTAGCGATCCGCTGTGTGTGTGCAGTTGCGTGCGATTACCGCTGATATCTGTATTTTTTACAGGAAGCAACCGTTCTCGGGATCGATCCTAGCGGAAAAAGCGTCACACTGCAGCTTGCACCCCACTCGATTGGCAAGCGTCCTGTCGTCGATGGCGATGCATCATGGGGCCACGAGAGCAGTGACCGCTTTCAGATGGACGAGGATCCCGAGTATGTTGTACACGGCATCAGCGTTCAGGAAGCCACCTCGGTTGTGGAGCTGGACGGCCTGTACGAGCTTAAGCTTGTTTCCAACCCGTAGCACAGCCAGTGATCGCAATAACTTTAGTGGCGCTTAGTCCCGAATATGAAACTGCACAGCTGCTGCAGCTGCTTCTTCTGCGCTTGCAGCTGCGTTAAACGCTGCTGCGCCAGCTGCAGCCTTATCTCGCCGAGAAGTCCAAACTTTCGTGTAAAAGTTTGAGAGCCTCTGTGTCCGTGCCAGCTCGTCTTCCACCGACGGGCCCGTGCGGTGGATGAGTTCCCCGCCGCGACCGGTGCAAGCGGTCGCTGCGTCCAGGCTGTCGATGCTCTGAGCTGCACGTATCCGGGCCTCCGCACGCGACGCCTGCATCGCAATCGTCAGCGGCCACACGACAGATGCACAAAACCAAGGAGACATTGAGAAAAACGCACCTCTAGCCTGGCGTAGTTTGCCTGGAAGTTCAGCAAGATCGGCAGCATGTCCCAGAACGAGAACTCGGGCCACAAGATGTCAAGAAAGTGCATCATGCAGTCGCGGCTGACCTGCCACAGCAGAAAGTCGCTTAAGCGTGCCTCGCCGGACGTGCGCACGAGAATGTCGACGGGCGGGCAGTCTTCTGTGTACAGGCACTTTTCGATCGCCTCCTCGCAGATATCGGTGTCTCGGATGTCGCCCCGCTGCGCACCGGCCACGACCTCTGAGATTGCGTTCGCCATCTCGTTGCGCGCCGTGTATGGGCAGCAGATGTTGAGGATAGCTTTGGTATTCTGTCTCGTCTCGGCGGTGACTTTGCACGCCGCTCGGTAGACCCGCTCGGGAAGCATGTCGACGTTGCCAACGACCCGCACCGAGATGCCGTGCTTTTCAATCAGGTCGCTGTCGCGGCGACGTCAGTCAGCGAGGCGTCCGCGGCGCAGCCGAAACGGCGGTCGCCGTGGTGCCGTGGCAGCGAGGCATCGCCGCAATCGGCGCAATATGCGTGCAGCAGGCCCGCCTCCAGCAGGCGGGCGTACCTCTTGGTCGCAAACTCGGCAAACTTGCGCTCGGCCAGGTCCATCAGGATGTCGACCTCGTCCTTTGGTCGCTTGAAGTTCTCGATCGAGAACGCATAGACAGTCACGACCTGGATACCGAGCTGCATGCACCAGTCGAGCGTCTGCATCGGGGATCGTTGCGGGCCACACCTCGCAGCGTCAGCGCACCAGGCCCCAGCCGCGGCCGCCATCGGTCGCCGGCCGAGCGCCGGTCGTGCGTCGGCAGAGTCGCGGCGGGCAGCTCAACACACCTCCTCCAGCCGCTTGAAGCCAAGGCGGTGGCCATCGCCCGGCTGCAGGTTCAGCTTCCTGGCGAAGCGCCTGTTGCCGTCCATGATGAAGGCAACGTGCCGAGGTACCGGGCCGAGCCGGGCAACGGCCAGCACCACACGCCGGGCGAGGCGCAACGCCCAGTCGGCCAGCGCCTTGAGCATGCGAAGCGCGTGATTGCGGAAACCACAATCGCTGGCTCCTTGGGCCACAGCTGCGGTTTCCGGGCCAGTCGGCGCGGCATCTGCCTCTCGGCATCAGCGCAGAGTGCCTGCATCATCCGTTGCTGATGGTTAGTACTCTGCGCTGCTTCTTGCGGTCCATCATGACCATCACAGCGAACGCCATCATGCGTCTTCCAGCACCAACCACAAGCGCCGCTGCGAAGCCCAAAACCACCCGGTCGAGCGTGCACACAAAGTCTTATGATATCGCCGCCGATCAGCGCTGCCGACAAGTTTGGGCCGCCAAACTTTCATCATCGCCGGGCCGCAACAACTCCTGGCGGCCCCTCACAGCGTCGCTTCCCTGTGCGTTCCATCGTAATCTCGGGCTGTTCTAAATGAAAAACGACAGCGCCGTGATAAGCAAGACACCCCTTGTTTCTTCTGAGTCGGCGATACTCCGCATCTGCAGCAGAAGCACTCTGGCTAGTTGTGATCGAATCCTCGGATGAAGCCGCGACGCAAGGCTGCGAGCACCTTACCGTGGCGACGTGGAGAGTATTGTCCTTGAAGAGGGGAATACGCAGCCGACCTGCCGTCTCGCCGCTCATTCGTGCCAGCGTCAAGGATCCTCAGCTGCTCTCGCACGAGCAGGCTTGTGTCGGTCCAACCGCACCTTTCCGACGAATCGACCATGGACGACGGCGACAGCCAGGTCGACGGTTCGCCTGCGCCGGACCCCGCCGAGCAGCCCACGGCGGGGGCCACGGCGCACCACGGAGAAGAGTCGGAACTGGTTCGGGAGGCTGGTGATGGCTCTGCCATGGGAGGCGACCCGGCCGCAGTCGATATATCCGGCTTTGTGAACCTCGACCCCATGGAGGTCGACGACGCGGCAGCCCGCTCGCCCGCACTCTCGCCAGCCCGCTCGCCCGTACGCACGCCCTCGCGCTCACCGGCACGCTCGCCCTCGCACTCACCGGCACGCTCGCCCACGCACTCACCGGCACGCTCGCCCACGCACTCACCCAAGCGCTCCCCCAAGCGCTCGTCCACACGCTCTCCAGCACGCTCGCTGGCGCAATCGCCGGTCAGATCCGGACTCGAACTCAGCGCCGCTGCGCCTGCCGCTCCGAGCACAGACCCCCCAGCAGCGCCCGAGGACATCGCGTCCGAGTTGGCCGGCGCCGAAGAGCATGCTCAGGCGCAGCCAGAAGAGCCGAGCGTGGCCAGCGCAGCCCCGGCGCGTACGCCGAGCCCGGCGCGCTCGGCACCACGCTCGCCCGAGCGCCCAGCGGCACGCTCGCCCGCGCTCTCGCCGGTGCGGTCGTCGGCTCGCTCCCCAACGATGGCCATCGCCATGACGCTGGCGGCGGCCGCCGGCGCGTCCGTACACGGCTCGGCGCCCTCGCGCCCGGCGTCCGTCGCGGCCACGCATGCCACCGTCGGCGCCACCGCTGCGGCAACGCCAGAGCAGCTGTCTCGTCTGCTTGCTCTTTCGGGGCTCGACGCCGACACCCACTTTGCAGCGCTCTTCCAGGCCGTCCAGGCGGTGCCGTCTCTCGGGGCGCTAGTGCGCCGACTCGACGGCTTTCTGACGCCACGCTCCCTCGAAACGGCGTCGCCGCATGCGCTGCGCGCCCTCATTGAGCGCATGCGTGCGGACAAGATCGTCGCCGAGACCGAGTTTGGTGTGTTCCGTGCTCAGCGTCTGGTGCTCTTTGCGAGTCTGACCCCAGTGGCGTGCAGAGCAACGTGCGCACGATCTCGAAAGCCAAGCCCGCGATCTAGCCAACCAGCTGGCCGAGTACAAGGCGCAGGCCGAGCAGCTTCGGTCGAGCAAGGATTCCAACTGTGAGAAGCTACCGCCTTGGACGAACCTCGCCTCGTCGTATCGTACTGACGGCAGCATGGCACCGATAATTCCTGAAGCCTCTCTCGTATCGTCGTTGCGCCAAGAGCTGCGGATCAAGGAGGCCGAGATCGGGTCCTGGCACGAAAAGGACCTTGCCAGCCAGTCGCTGGTCCAGTCGCTCGACTCGGAGAAGCGCAGCCTGGCCAACCAGCTGGCAAAGAAGCACGAAGAGCTCGTGCGTGCCAATGGTAAGAGGAATCCCGAGCTCGCTACCGCGGCCGAGTGTGCTACAGACTGACTGAAGAGGTGTGCGGCTGTAGACGAGGCAGATCATTCACGCCAGTCGCTGCAGCAAGTGCGCGACGAGCTGCGCGCCGCCCTGGTCAAGATCACCGAGCTGCAGAGCGGAGAGATCGAGCTGCGATCGACATCGTCTGCCCGCGAGCAGCAGATCGAGCAGCTGCAGAAAAGCAACGAGTGGCTCAGCGACGAGCTCAAGCGCCGCACGACACAGCTCTCCGAGTATCGTCGCGAGAAGGTGCGTGCTGGCCGCTCTTTAGCCAGTTTGAGAACGCAGTTGGCGCTGCTAAGAATCGCGCCTTTCTGCCCGCCTGCATTGTGGCAAGGCAGTCGGATCAGCTTAGCTCGCTCCAAAGCAAGTTTGAGCTCCTTGCCCAAGACAAAACCAGCCTAGAGTCCGCCCATGCGCTTTTACAGGCTCGCAACGCCGATCTCGAGCACAAGCTGCACGCGGCCTCGGAGAAATCCAAGGAGGTCGGTTTCGAGCGATTGTGCATTCAGCATCCCACCGCCACTTGGCTGACGCGCAGAGTCGCGTCGCAGTCGGACAGCCGACTGCTGCTGATCGAGCAGCAATTCAAAAACGAGATGTCCTCGCAGAAGCGCTTGACGGATTTGTACCACACCAAGTGCCAGGAGCTTTCGGAGCAGAACAGCGAACTTGAGACACAGCTCCAGGACTACGAGGCTCGAATTGAGCAGATGCGCGATGATTACGCTACGGCCGAGACAAGCGCGCAGCAGGAGCTCGACCAGGCTTCTCGCCGCATAAGCGAGCTTGAGGCCGAGCTTGAACGCACGCGCGAGGAGCTCGATGTCGTTGCCAGCAACCCAAGTGCGGCGGCAGCGGCCAACCCGCTGTCAGAGCTCAGTGCAGCGGCCGCAGCGATGAGCAGCGCGCAAAAGTCCGGCAAGAGCATGACCGACATTGTCGCCGAGTACCACGACCTCAAGGCCCGGCTTGTGCGCTCTCAGCACGAAGAGGAGCGCTTGCGCGAGATGGTACAGCACATTATGGCCGAGCTTGAGGAGCGCGCCCCGGCTCTGCACCAGAACAAGATCGACCTTGCTCGTGCAAACGAAGAGCTTGAGCGCATCTCGACCGAGCTCGCCGCAGCGCTTCGAGAACGCGACGCCGCTGCAGCCGAGGCTCGGATCAGTGTGGCCGACCGAGATGCCCTGCACCAAGAGAACCTGTTGCTGCAGCAAGAGTCGCGCGACCTTGGCCGCCAGGTTCAGGCGCTCCTCCGCCAGATCGAGCAGACCAAGCTCGGCTCTGGAAGTCTTGATATGCTCGACCGCACCGGCTCCGATGATGGCTTTGCCAACTTGTCTATGGAGTCTGCTGCTGATGCGATCATCTCAGAGCGCCTGGTCGTCTTTGGCAGCATCGAGGAGCTGCAGAAGCAGAACCAGACTCTGCGCCGCTCGCTGCGGGAGATGGCCAAGAAGGTGGAAACGTTTGAGCAGCAGCAAACCCAGGCGCGCGAGCAATGGCAGACAGCCGAGCTCAAGGAGGCTGCACGCTGCATCTCAACGCTGCAGAACCAACTGACGCACCAGTCGAGCACGATCCAGACGCTTGTGCGCGAGCGCGACGGCTGGCGTACCATGGCCGAGGGTCGCGGAACGAGCGGACACGGACGCAACGGCGATGCCCGCTCGCAAGTCGGCAGCCCGATGCGCGACAGCCACGAGGCTTCCGCCGACCGCGCTCTCGCACTCACCCCGGCAACATCCGAATACGAGCAGCTCTACCGCAACTTGCAGCGCGACTTTGACATCTTCCGCAAGGAATCGGCTGCCGACATCAAGATGCTCAAGTCGCAGCAGGAGCAGCTCCTCAAAGAAAAGGCGGATCTCAGTATCCAGGTCGCTACGCTCAACAGTCAGCACCAGTACGCACAAGAGCGCCACGATTTCTTGCGCTCGAAGCTCGCGGCACAGGAGTCCGAGTCGCAACAGCTGCGCAGCCGCATGCAGCTCCTGACCGAGCAGTCCGCGCGCCAGGACGCCAAGACACAGGAGCTCACCGACTCCTTGATGGAGGCGCGACTGGCTTCCGATACCCTGCGCGGCGAGAACCAGCAGCTCAAGATCGAGCGCGAAGTTTGGAAGTCAAGCGAGGCTCGTGCGATCAGGGAAGCCCAGGATCTCGTGCGCGAGCGCAATGCGGCGAACGATCGTCTGCGCGAATTGCAGCTGCAGCTCGAGGAGCGCGAGCGTCTTGCGTCAACCGAGAAAATCAAGGCGGACGACCGCCTCGAGGTGCTCTCTCGCGACTTGCAGCTTGTGCACAAGCAGCTGAGCGATGCACTGGACGACAGCCGGACGATTAGCGCGCGTCGTGACGCGGAGCAGAAGGAGGCCCACATCAAGATCGAGCGTCTCACGACGCAGATTGAGAAACTGCGTGGGGAGCTGCTGCTTTCTCAGAACAAGGAAGAGACGCTTTCCGCTCGCGCGCAAGACCTCGCGTCCCGCCTTGCCGTCGCCGACGAGAAGCTGGCTTTGCTCGAAGGTCGGGGCAGGACAAGCTCGACGCTCGGTGCCGAGGCCTCTGATCAGGATAAAATCCGCGACCTTGAGCTCAAGGTGGCAGAGTCACGGTCGCAGATTGACGCGCTCAGGGCGGAGCTGGAAGTTGAGAAGGAGCGCTGCGCCACCTTCCAAGGCATCAGCCAGGCTAATGAGGAGCGGCTGGCGGAGATGAACGGCACGTACGACATCTTCAAGGGCGAGATGGAGGCGAGCGTGGCGCGCAAGCAGGCCGAGATCGATGCCCTTGAGGCTGAAAAGGCCGAGCTGGCCAAGCAGATCGAGGAGAACGCCAACGAGCTGCGCGCCGCAAAGGAACAAGCCGAGTCAGACCGCGCCGAGTTTGAGCGCGCCAAGGAAGTCCTGCAAGCCCGGATGCATGCGCTGCACGCGAGCGAGACAAAGGCTCTCAGCGACAAGCGACGCATGCATGAAGACGTCGAGCGATACATGGAGCAAGCGCGTATTGCGCAGGAGAACTACGAGCGCGAAGTTGTGCTGCACTCGGCGGCCATCCAGCGCGTCAGCGCGCTCAAGGACGAGAACAGGGAGCTGTACGAACGATCCAAGAAAGCCGAGAGTCGCCTAAAGGCCGCCGAGGCAAACCTTCAGACATCGCTTGCGTCGGCCGAAGCTATGCGTACCAAGCTCGACGAGCAGATCCAGGAGCTGCAGAAGCGGTGCGCTACTTGATGCGCTCGGTTGAGGCACGCTTGTTTCTCACACCTATGTCTGCGCGCAGTATCGAAGATCTGACGCAGCAAAACGAGCTGCTGCATGCTCAGTTTGAACAAGTCTCGCACACTCGCGCGCGCGACGGATCGGACACTGGTGCCCTCGAGGCCTCAGGCGAAGCCGGCGCCGCACTGACAGACGAGGACCACAAGAAGATTGACGACCTGCGCGAGGTCATTCGTTTCCTGCGCCGCGAGAAGTCGATTCTTGAGACTCGCCTTGAAGTCGCGGTGCAAGAAACGCAGCGCATGAGCTTGCAGGTTGACCATCTGCAGCGCTCGCTCGACGAGACCCGCGCGTTGCTCGACGAGGAGCGTAAACAGCAGCAGGGCGCCATGGCTACAGAGAAAAAGCACCGCGAGCTGCTCGAGAAGATCGAGCAGGCGAATGTGCTGCGAGAGTCAAATGTGACGCTGCGCGATCAAGTCGACCAGTCGATGCGCCGCATCCGTCGCCTCGAGAAACAGCTTGCCGACACAGACGCCGAGCTTGTTCCGCTCCGGGAGCGCACTGTCATGCTCGAGGCCGAGATCGAGGCGCGCAAGCTCGAGAACGCACAGCTTGCCGAAGACAACGAGCGCTGGAAAGGCCGCACGCAGCAGATCCTGCAGAAATATGAGCGCATTGACCCGGTCGAGCATGAGACGCTCAAGGCCAACGTCGAAAAGCTTGCCACCGAGCGCGACGCTGCGCGTAATGACATCAAGGAACTCCGCACGGCGCTGGAGACGCAGCTGCAGCAGCGACAGCAGCAGATCGACCAACTCAGCGTCGAGCTTGGCACGCTGCGCAACGAGCTGGCGCACAGCCACGCCGACGCGGCTGCAAAGAGCGCCGAGCTTCAGCAGGTCATTGCCGATGCTGACCAGAAGGCAAAGGACAGCGATGCGCGCATGCGCGACCTGATTAACCGCTCCAACGCCATCAACAACAAGATCAAGGAGTCAAAGGACAAGACCATTGGCGAGCTGCGCCAGCGGCTGACCGAGATCGAGCAAGCGTCAGTCGAAGCCGCCAGCGCGCTTTCCGCCAAGCATCAGGAGGAGATTGAGCAGATGCAGACCAATACGCAGCGCCAGACGGACCTCAAGTGGGAGGCGCGGCTGTCGGGGCTCCAGAAGATCGTCGAGCGCCAAAAGGCCGAGATCGCCTCGCTCCAGCAGCGGGTCCAGGGCAGCGTTGCAGCTTCAGCTGCCTCACCAGTGGCTCAGGCCCCGCAGGCGTCTCCCGCCTT
Organism: Polyrhizophydium stewartii; assembly: GCA_027604665.1. Lineage (NCBI taxonomy): Eukaryota > Fungi > Chytridiomycota > Chytridiomycetes > Rhizophydiales > Polyrhizophydium > Polyrhizophydium stewartii. The sequence goes on along the minus strand of JADGIZ010000064.1, from coordinate 14,760 downwards.
GGCCTCTGCCCAGGCCGGCCCAGCTACTGCTTCGCCGCAGCTCCGACCCGCCCCCCAGTCGCCGGCCGCGCCGCCCCCAAAGCCGCGCTCGGCAGTCGGCGCTGCCTCGCCTCTCCGACCTTCGGCAGCAACCACCGCGGCAACCGGATCTGCGCCTGCCGGACCAGCGGCTGCCTCGGCACCAACGCCCCCTCAACCACCTGCTCCGGCTCAGCCTCAGCCTTTATCACAGCCTCTGCAGCCATCGCAACAGCCGCAACAGCCGCAGCAGCCGCAGCAGCCGCAACAGCCGCAACAGTCACAACAGCCGCAACAGCCACCGCTCATCAAGCGAACTCGCGAGGATGCTACGGATGCAGCCTCACCCGCCGCACCTGCCGCTGCAGCCCCGGCACAAGCTGGAGAGAGAGGCGCCGTGCTCTTTGACGTTGGCGATGAGGCACCGTCCGCCAAACGTTCCCGCCTGACGGATGCTCTCACGGCATCGGCGCCGACGCCGCCGTCGACCACCTCGACTGTCGCCAGTGGTGCAGCGCTCAATACTCCTGTCAGCAGACCTGCGGCGACGAAAGACGCTGAGATGGCCGATGCGCCACCGCTCGCCTGGACTCCCGATGCATCGGCGGCCGCACCTCTGCAACCCACGACCAGCACAGCCGCGTCCTCCGATGCCTTGTCCGCAAGTAAGGAGTCGGCGAGACGCCGATCGCCGATCCTGTGGCTAACTCCGCTCCTGCGTTTATCGCAACATCCTGACAGGCAAGGCCAGGGTGTTCTCGCCGATCAAGTTTGCCAGTCCGCCGACGTCGGCCACCCAGAATCCCGCAGCGGGTATAGCGCTACCTCTTCAACAGCCAGCCGCACCACTTGCTTCTGAACCGGCGCCGGCGCAGGCGGCCGCTGCCCCGGAGCAGAAGGCCGGCGCAGCTACCGCCGCGACCCCAGCGCGGGCACCAAAGCCCACCCCAAAGCCCGCTCCAGCGGGATCTCAGCAGGGAGGCCCGCTGCCGGCATCTTCTGGAGCGGCCACGGCGTCTTCGACCGCCCCATCGTTATTCAGGCCCCAGGCAGTTGCGTCAACACCTGCCACGACCTCGCAGAAACCTCAAGCTTCGACCGCGCCCGCTGCGGCCCTGCCTGTTCCATCTACACCGGCATCCGCTCAGGTGGCTGTCGCCTCCAAATCTACGCCAGCTCCCTCGGCGCCAATAGCTGCTGCGGCATCGGCGCCCGCAGCAGCGCATCCAGTGCAAGCTGGCCCATCAGGCGGCGCGCTTGACCCAGCCTCTGAGGCACAGCGAATCAAGAACCAGCTTCTTCAGATGAAGCTGCGAAAGAAGGCTGCCGCTGATGCAGCTGCTGCGTCTGGCGCCGCAACCGTCCCTGGCGCCGCGACCGCCCCTGGCGCGGCGGCCACATCTGGTGCCCCGTCTACGTCTGGCACTGTGGTCAAGGCAGGCTCTGCTGCAGCTTCCGCCGCTGCCCAGCCGCCTACGCCGCCTGCTCCCCTGACTGCAACGACTCCGGCACCTGCTGCCGTACAACCAGCGCCATCGCAATCTCCGAGCCCAGCTTTATCTGCTCCGGCGTCTGTGCCTGCGCCTGTCGCTGCTGCACCCCCAGCAACTCGACCGGCAGGGATCTCGATCATTGGCGCCGCCAAAGCGCAACCCGCCATCGCGGCTACGCCGCCTGGAGTTGCTCCCAGTGTCGCCGCGCCGGTGCCGCCACCACCGAGCAATCCGCCGACCGGTGTATCACTTGCAGGCAGGGCTGCATCGATCACACCATCGGCTGCAGCAATCCCGATCCCCGCCACACCCAGCGTCGCGCCATCGCCTGCGATGCCGGCCGCACCAGCTCCGTCGACGCCCATGGCCACCATTGCCGGCGCTGCCGCCGCTGCTGCTGCTGCTGCTGCCGCTGCTGCAGCAGCTGCCCAAACGCCTGAGAGCGCCGCGGCGGCACAGACCTCACCGGCATCCGCCGGCCGGGGTCGTCGCGCCGCGCGCGGAGCAGCCGAGGTCCAGATCACGCCTCGAAGTAAGCCGAGATGGTGGAGTGCCTGGGTGAACGGCAGCGTGCTGACTGAACCCGCCGCAGCCCGTGTGACTCGATCGCAGGCGGCCCAGGAGGGTATGATTGCAGGCATTGCGGCCGCTGCCGGCGGCTCGTCGCCCGTCGCTTCCGTCGATGCGGCGCTTCCCGGTGCGGCCTCGACAACTCCGCCGCCGCTTGCTGGTCGCGGTCGCGGTCGCGGGCGTGGAGCCCGAGGCCGCGGGCGCGGTGCTGCAGCAACAGGGGGATCACCGGCTGCTGGCGCTGGGGGCGCCGCAGCGGCATCTCCAGGCGCAGGCGATGCCGGCCAAGGCGGTGCTACGCAGTGAATGGGGGATGACGCAGATGTCGCGAAGACTGCAATGAACTTGAGATTGTGTCGCATTCCACGGCAAGTTGCGTCCCAGCAACGCAGCAAAGTGGGCGGGCGGTTTATTGGACCAACAGGGTCTTGATACTCTCATTCTGTTCGAGGCTGGACACCTGCTCGTGGACCTTGGCGACCCAGTCATCGAGGCGATCGTTGATGGTCTTGATCTGCGACTTCTCCAGCACGCGCGGCTGCACCCACGAAACAAGCACAACCGAGTCGACTTCGTCGATCTTGCCGCGAATCAGGCCCAGGCTGAAGGCCTTCATGACCAGGTGCTCGACTTCGTCAAGCGCAACACGCGTCTCGCGTGAGATCTCAAAGAACGTCATGCGGCCGCGCGCCTCCTTGCTTCGTTTGAAGATGACCTCCATCAGGGTCATGAGGCAGAGCTTCTGCCTCAGGAACGGAAGCGAGTTGGCGAGTAGCGGCTGGAAAATGCCCACAGGCGAGGCCGTCAGCACAGGCCGCGTTATCGGAACGACCCGCGCAGGTGAAGCGCGTACCTGCTTGAGGAAGTCGCCGCTGCGGCTGGTCTTCTCAAAGCCCTCCATGTCGCCGAGGTTGAACTGGAACAGCAGGTTGCGAAGCCATTCGAAGATGGTGCCCTTGAGCGAGTCAAGGACTGGATGTATGAGCTGCAAAGGAGGAGGGGTCGACCCAGCATGGGCGGTGTCAGGGGCGATCTGCCAAGCGGCACTCTGAGTCGCAAGCACAGGCGTACCAGCTCGCCAAAGTTGTACAGGCTTTCTCCGAGCAGTGCGCTCATGGCGAGCTCGTATGCACGCTCCTGCTTCTCTTGCACGCCAAGATCGTCGATGTTGACGGAAGACAGGAACAGCAGCGCATTGTGATAGTACTGCTGGTACGCCATCTTGGCCTGCGCCATTGCACGGAAGGTGCATGCTTTGGTGAGCGTGGAGGCAACAAGAGCACAGAGATGCGCCAGCGCCGCCAAGAATCTGGCACTGGCGCTGGTGCGCAAGAGGCCGCCGGCGCACCTTGTAGTAGTCCGCCGACACGCGGTAGAACGCCGCGCTGATAACGGGTTCGGTGGCGGGCAGCTCGTCGAGCAGCTTCTCGCACTCGTCGATCGACTTTTTGCAGCCGTCGAGGTCGCCCGTGACCTGCTTGTAGTGCGCCGCCTCCATCGTGGCAAGCACATATGCCTCCTTGCCCGTGCTCGAGCTCTTGAGCTTGTCCGCCTGGGCAGAGAGGAACGCGAGGGCAGCCTTTGGGTCTGGCGCAAAGGCGTGAGCTGGCAGAACGGCAGCAGCAGAAGCACACAGAGGCGTTGCAGTCACGCACCCTTGATCTGCCGGGCGGCCTTGGTCAGGAACTGCACCAGGCTGATGCCGTTGATGCGCTTCTCAAAGTCGACGACAAAGTTCTCGTACAGCGGCAGCAGATACGGCGCGGCCGCCAGCAGCGACGTGAACTTCTCGATGGTGAGCGTCAGCTGGTGCCAGAGCCTGCGCGGGTGGGCGGGGGTCAGCACACAGGCGCGAGGACGGGCGTGCGGGAGGCGTGCGCCGCGGGGGGCAAGGGTGCTCCAGCTCGCAGGCCGATCTGCCTCGCGGGCGGGGCGATTGCGCGGCGCACGACCAGGGGGTGCGGCCGGGCGGTGAGCGCAGCGCGCGCGGCGGCCGTCCACGCCCACAGCGCGGCGGCGCGCAGGCCTGTCCACCCACTTGCGGTCGTAGAGGTCCTCGAACTTTGCGTAGTATTCCTTGAGCTCGGCCGGCGCCGAGGTGCGCTGTGCGGCGAGCCAGCCCGAAACGTCGCGGTCGACCTGCATCACGATCCCGGGGCAAGTGCGCACAAAGCGGGTCGCGCCAGCAGTTCGCCATGCCGCCGGGGGGGGGGCAGCTCTCTTTATTAAGACATTGTGAGCGATGCCGACTGGGTCATGAACAGCGTGTCCTCGTTGCGCCGGATCCAGCGGTCGAGCTCTGCCATCGCGGCCAGAGCCGTGTCCTTGGGCACCAGCGGGCCAAATGCCGCAAAGGTCTCTGACGAGCCTGTAACCTGGGTCGCAGCGCGTCAGCATCTGGTGCGGGGCCGTGATGCCAGCTGCGAGGTGTGCAACGCATGCCTGGCAGACGACCGTCTCGTGGCTCGTTGCAAAGCACACAAACTTGGACGGCACGGGCCGGCGCTGGCAGATCTCGTGGGCATGCTGGAATAGACGAAGCAGGCGCTTGCGGTCCTGACTGTGCGAGTACGGCGAAACGGGGATCGGCTCGGTGTACTGCCCGAGTAGCTTGGATCGGTAAAGAAACGAGCGCAGACCTGGGATGCCTAGCTCCACTGCGAGCAAACCGCATCAGCGCATCATCAAGCCGCTGCGTGGAAGATGCACACCCAACTCACAGACACTATAGGGGCCTGCGCGCATCGCATCTTCAAGAGTTGCGACCAGATCGGCTGACTCAAAGGCGTCGAGCACGGCGCGCTTGTAGGCGCTTAGCGCAAAAAAGGCATCCTTCTCGGCCGAGAGCAGCGCAAGACACACGTCGGCGGACAGGAAGCATACATATGCATGCAGGAACCCGCGGTTGTTGAACTGCGGCAGGCAAACGGGTGTCCAGGACTCGACGGTCCGAAAGGCAGACGAGGACAAGATCATATTGAGCAGCAGCGACACGTCTGTGGTGAACGAGCCGCGTGTCAGGATTTTGATCAGGGAAGCTGTGATTATAGGCGAGATCGCGCGATACTGACCGCTCGGATGGATTGTGTAGTTGCGCGGCCTCAGAAAGGTGACGAGCTTATCGCCCGCAAAAAGCAGGCCAAAGAGCAGCTGTTTGGGTGGCGCGGCGTCGACGAGCGTGCGGGAAATGCGGTCACGCATCCGCGCCGGCATACGCAGGCACCATGTCGACTCGAGAAACAGGCCGGCGTTGCGCTGGAACGACTTGCACAGCGAATCCATGAAGATCTCGGTGCCGGCGAGAAGGTTGCGCAGGTCGTAGTTGACTCGCTGCTCAAAGATGCGGTGCAGCTGGGTCGAGGTCAGTGTCAGTGTGATCTGATCGTAAAGAATACTGAGTTGTCTGCGCAGCTGCAATCGCCAGCGTCAGCAAGGCTCGTCACGAGCGCACAGACAGGCGCTGGCGGGACATCTCTTGCCTGGATCTCGCTCTCGCCCGTGCACGAGACGGCCACGAGATACAGCGGGCCTTTTGTGACAAACACAAAGAGATGTCCTCCGGCGCGCATGCTCCTGGCTCGGTCGTCAGCAACCGTGCCGCGCGCGGGCAGCACTACCCCGCCCGGGACGCACGGCACCTCAGCGCGTCGTCGTCCTCGGCATAGAACGAGATGAGCGCGTGGATCACGCCAATGAACGACGACAGCTTGGTCTCGTCGCCATATCGTGTGTAGATTGGCTTTCCCGCCGCGCTGAGGATGAAGAAGTGCTTCTTGTGTGCGCGCCACAGCGGCGAGTTGGGGCCTTGGTTGCCGTGCTTGCGCTGGTACCCGCCGCGGTTGCTGGGCAAGGCATCCTCCTCGAGAAGCGAGAGCGCCGAGCGCGTGGCCTCCCGCGCCGCAACCAGCCCTGTTGCGCTTTCTGACGCGGCAGCGAGATGCCTTTCGTCTTGGTCGGCGCCTGGCGAGGCCCCGTCGCCGTCGCTGCCGACGTCGCCGTCGTCGTCGCTGTCGCTGCACACTGCGCAGTCCCCGAGAAGGCGGGCGGCGTCCTCGACTGGATACTCATTGCTGGCGGGCCTTGCTTGCTCTGCCTCGCCGGCGCGCGCGGGCCCAGATGTGGCTGATGCTGCCGATGCGGCGGCTGCAGCGGCTGGGGTGGCAGCGGCGGCTGCGGCGGGCCGACCGTCCATCTGGCGGGCAAGGCCGTGGCCAAGTCGGTGGAATCGCTGGTCGTCCAGCTGCAGCCAATCGCAGCGCGGCCGCCGGTTTTCTGCTTGGTGCGGTTGCGCAAAATCTTTCTGGCCAAGTCACACACTCGACATGCCCATCGCCCCCATCACTGGACGCTTCCGCGGCCGCTTCATGCGCGACATCGTCGGCAGCATCACGTTCGGCGTCGGCATCGCCTACGCGTGGTGGTTCACGGTGTCGCGGCCCAAGTTCGAGACCTGGCGCGCCCACGACGCCAAGGTCCGTGCCGAGCTCATTGCCGAGAAGGAGGCCTGGCTCAAGGAGCAGCAGTAAAGTGGTGCGTGGCCGACCTCGCCGGCAGCCCGCGAGCACCGCTGCTCGCTGGCGACCCTCCGCTCAGCCGTGCAGGTGCGTGCGCGCCGCGCCCGCGGCCCATGCGACCGCGGCGCCGCCTCCACCCGCACGAGGACGCCGAGCGTTTTCTGGGGTGACTCGGCGTGACGCCCGGCGGCCATCGTCGCGCGATGCTGGCCCCGCCGTGCGCCGTCGGGCCTCGGGCAGGCCTTCCGCCCTCCCGCGCCGCTGCGCCGCTGCGCTTAGGCGCCGCTAGACCCGCCATTCGTGCACCGCGCCGGCCTGCCTGTCCGCGCCACGCCGAGCTGACACCGTCACGCCTGCCTGCGTGCTCTCGCGCTCGCCGCCTCTCGCGGGATCGTCGCCGTCTTGCAACTCGGGAAACGGCACGTCCTCTGGGATCACGCCGGCCCGGACATGCGCGTGTGCGTCGTTGCCATATCCGCGCTCGTACCTTCGCACAGCAGCACGCTCCACGAATAAACCTCTCTTTCCTCGAAATGTACAAGGTCGAGATCCTCGGCGACAATCTGCAGGCCGCCGCCATCCAGCGCCGCAAGCGCCTGGATGAGGAGCGCAAGCAGCGTATATTCAACCCGCGAGTCCGGGTCCTCGGGGTGCGGCATTGCCCTGCCCTGCCTCTCCCGCACCCGCGCGGTCGCCGCATCTCGCATCCGCGGTGGCCGTCCACGAGATATGAGAGTGTCTGTTGCGTTGGCGCGAAATGGCCGACTCTTGGCGCCTCACTCACGCTGCCTGACCGCTCTGCCCGGCCCTCCGCGAGCAGATTGACCTGCAGGCGCTGGACGAGCAGATACAGATCAAGAACGAGATCAAGTCCATCGAGAAGGAGCGCAACGATGCTATGGGTGCGTGCCCGCTCTCTCACACGCACTGTGCCGCTCTGCGCCATCTCACGCCTTTCCGGCCGCGGCATTCCACATTTCTGCTCGCACACACACACGCGTGTGTACTCGCCCCCCGACCACTCGCATCCAGACCACACGAGCAAGATCAACAACGAGATTCTGCAGCTCATGGACGACCAGGTGGCCCAAGCGCGCCGACACAAGATGCAGCAGATGAACGAGTTCCGCCGCGATTTCCAGCAGCCGTTCCAGCGCCGTGATTTTGACCTGTACGACCCCAAGGCGCTCGAAAAGGATTTGCCCGCGCGCATCGACGACGAGGACGAGCGCATCGGCGTCAGCAGCCTCCAGCGGTTCGAAGGCGAGGACCTGGCTGTCGAGGGCCGCATTCGGCTGCAGAAGGAGCAGATGAAGGTCTGGGCCAACGAGCAGGTGTACGAAAAGGAGCGCCGCCGCCAGGAGGAACTCAACGAGAAAAAGTGAGGAAACCGAACAGAATCTGCGATCAAAAGCCAGCGGCAGAATGCCTGTGTGCTCACAGCGCAGCCGTGTGAATGCGGGAAACTTTGCAGAAAGTACGAGGAGTTCCAGAAGAACATCAACGACAAGATGACGGCGCTCCAGTCCGCCGTCGATCTGGCGCACCGCGAGCGCGCGCGGCTCGACAACGAGTACAATTTGGCGCTGGTAAGGCAATCGCATTGCAGAGGCGTTGTGCGCGGACCGTGGACGGCCGCTCACGCTGTGCCTTGAAATGTGCGCCGTAGGCGGCCGAGAAAAAGCGCCGAGAGCAGCAGCAGAAGGCGTACGAGACGGACCTCAACACGCGCGAGATCCTCAACCACATCAACGGCGTCTTTCTCACGGAGCGGCCCGACGTGTTCAACATTGGCGGCGGGCACAAGGTGCGCGTTGATCTGTTCAAAGGCATCACGCCCGAGCAGAACCAGGCGATCTTGGACATGCAGGAGCGCCAGCGCCACGAGCAGCAGCAGCGCCGCAGCCGCAAGCAGTTTGAGGAGGAGCGCTGGGCCGTGCAGGAGGCCGCCAATGCGCGCGCACTCGAGCTGCTCGAGCGCGAGCGCATCCGCAAGGTCAAGGAGCGCGCGATTGAGATGCGAAAGGAGAACGAGGCCAAGGCTGTCGAAGACAAGAGGAGGAAAGAGTACATTGACAAGGTGCTTTACACCAACCCGCCTCAGGATGCATACTTTGAGCAGTTCAACACGACATCACGTTAAAACCGCTTCTCGGGCGGTCCGTGCTCCGCGACGCGGAGATGTCCGTGGCCATGCTCCCATCAACATTCATTCCACAATTCTCTTCTGCCCTTATCCTCTCTGTCTCTTGACCCTTGACTGTTCCCCGCAAATGCTGCTTCCGTCGCTCCAGTCAAGACCATCATCTCGCCTCCTTTTGACAAAGCAGTGCCTGCTGCAAGGGCCTGTCTGCGCGCGATGAAGCAGGTGGCAGCGCGTACATGCGGGTGCCGCTGCTGCACGCATAGCCGCCTCGCTCATCGGTTGCACAGCAGAATGAACGTCTGTATCGCAATCAGCGTGCAGGCCTTGCTCTGCGCCGTGACAAGATTGTCATCTGGCGTGTGGTCGAGCAAAGCCGTCAGCATTCGTCCACCAGAGACCGCCTCGCCAAGGCGGATATAAACACGTACCAACGACAATGTGGACTGACTCGTTCTTGCCGGTCGAGTACCGCCCATACATGTCGACAATAAAGTCCTCGATGGAGCGGTGGGTAAGGTACTTGTTATGGCGTACGGCGGAGAGGTTCGATGGCTGCGAGGTCAGAGGTGGGGAGTTGGGTCAGCACAACGCTGACGGAAAGCAGATTCCGGCCACAGACTCACCGCCGTGAGCGAGTACTTGCGCAGCAGCCACTGCTCGCCGGGGTCCGGTTCGGTTGAGAATAGGGCAGCAGCGCCTGCACCGATCAGGCATACGGGCTCTGCGCGGGCGAGGAGGCGATCGTCAGCGACGAGACCCTCATCATCGTGCCTTGCGATGCAGATGCTCACTGCGGAACTTGACAAAGTACTCCAGGAACGACCGGATCTTGAGGTTACGTGGCTCAAAATAGAAGCCTGGCCGCGGGGGGGGAAGCGTCACCAAGGGTATGCATGCGATGAAGCGTCAGTCAGAGCGTCCGTTCGCAAGCCGCAGCAGTCGGCGGCGGTGGCGGAGGCCGCACCGTCGCCGTCGGGCACGACCATGCCCGCGTAATGCTCGACGTTCGGGTCGAGCGTCTCCAGCGCCAGCGGGCGGGCGAGGATGTGCTTCTTGTCGGCAAGCCACTTTGCGCTGGCGTCGTCGGCGGCCGCCCAGCGCGGGGAGTCGCCGTTGAGCGTGGCGAGGTCGACGGACGAGAAGACCGTGGTGCAGACCGAGTACGCCTGGATGAACTGCTTGGGCGACATGCCTGGCTCGGCCGCCGAGAGCAGCAGCAGCACGCGGTGACTGGGCAGCCCGCTTGCGCCGCCGCTGCTTCCGCCGTTGCGGCCGCTGCCTGCGCTGCTGTCGCCGCCGGCGCCTGCCGCGCCGCCGCCGCCGAGGGAAGCCATCTGCTCCGAGCGGCGGCAACCTCGCGCGGGCGTCGCGTGCGGCACATTGTGCAGGGCCAGATGCCGCCGATCTGGCAGCGGTGGGGGGTCTGCCGGCGGCATGCCCACGCCCGCCTGCTAAGCCGCTCACCTCCTTGCTGCCGCGTTCCTCGGAGGCCGGTTGCCGGGGCCTTGCGGATCGCCCCGCGCCGGGCCGCCGCCCCCAAAAACCGCGGCCGCGCGGCTTTCCGTCGGTCGAGACATGCCAGTCCAAATCACGTCTGCAGGTCGGCCCGCCGCTCGCCTCGGCGCAGGGCACGGCCAGACGACAGCCGCGTGCGGCGGTACCTGTCGCCCGCCTGGCCCTCACCGCCCAGTCTCGTGCGGGCTGGCACAGCGCGGGGGCGTCTGCACCGGCGCGCTGCGAGCCCGTCGGCCGTGCCCTCGCACCACACCCTGGCACATGCGCGCCAAGACCCGACGCTGACGCCGCGCTCGCTGCCCCACCGCGGGCCTCGCGGCCACTATGGCGCCGCCGCGTGCCTGCCGCCGCCGCGCTCCTCGCTGCGCTACCGCGCTACCCCACAGCCGGCGTCCTCTCGCTGCTCGACGAGCCGCAGGAGGAGCTCCAGACGTTCGCCCTCAAGAAGCTGGACGCGATCGTGGACCAGTTCTGGGCCGAGATTTCAGATGCCGTGTCGAAAATGTGAGCCAGACCCCGGCCCGCGGCGGGGGCGTGCGCGGGACGGCCGCATCCATGGAGGCGGCGCGCCGTGCGCGGCCGCGCTGGTGGTCTGCCGACTTGTCCGGCCGGCGCCCGCGCGAGCCTCGGCCGCCGAAGGCACCCTTGTCGTCCTGGTGGTGCTGCCGCTTCGTGCGGGCCGCAGCGCTGACGCTTCCGGCTCCGCCCGCTGCCTCTGACAGCGAGATCCTGTACGAGGATCCCGCCTTCAAGCACCGCGATCTCGCTGCGCTGGTCGCCTCCAAGGTGGGCCTCCTCTGCCGCCCCGTACTTGTAGGACGCATGTGGCTCACCTTGCTGCTTGTGGCCTCGCTGCGGCTTGCTGGACCGACTCGGCAGGTGTACTACCATCTGGGCGAGTTCGAGGAGTCGCTCTCGTTTGCCCTTGGCGCCGGCAAGCTGTTTGATCTGAACCTCAAGACCGAGTTTGTCGAGACAATCATCTGTGCGTCCGCGCGGCGAGCCTCGTGCTGGTCGAGCGTGCTCGCGGCTGACGCAACCGTGCGTGGATTGCACTCGCCTGGTACAGCCAAGTGCATCGACAAGTACATTGAGCAGCGCGCGCTTAAGCAGGAGCCTGCCCACAAGGATCTCGAGATTGACCCGCGCCTCGAGGACATTGTGCACCGCATGGTCGCGCGCTGCTTCGAGTCCAGCCAGTACCACGAGGTGCGCTCGAGCAGCTGCCGCTCCTCGCATGCCTGGCTGAGTACGTGCTGGGAAGCTGACACAAGCTCCACGGCTGCCAGATTATTGGCATCGCGCTGGAGGCTTTCCGCCTCGACCTGCTCGAGCAGGCCATCCTCAAAGGCGACACGCCGTCCCTGCTGTCGTATGTCGTCAACGTCAACGCCAAGACCGTGCAGCACATTGGCTTCCGCAACCAGGTGCGCGGCCGGAGCCACGAAAGGCCTCTAGAAGGCTTTCTGCCTGACGCAGCAAGTGGTGCTGACGCGCTGCTTGAAAGGTGTTCCGCCTGCTGGTCAAGCTCTACAGCAACCTCGAGTCGCCGGACTACATTTCCATCAGCGAGTGCCTTGTGCACGTCAACGATCCCGTCGAGACGGCCAAGATGCTGCAGACGCTGATTGCCGGCAGCGAGACCCAGGTCGTGACTGCGTACCAGATTGCCTTTGACATTGAGGAGAATGCCACGCAAGAGTTTCTGTTCAAGGTCCTTGCGGCGCTGCCCGTACCCGCTGTGGGCGGTGCGTCGTCGGCGCCCGACCCGGACGCCATGGACACGGACGCCAGCGCCGCCACGCCGCTGCTTGCTGTGAGACACGCTTCTGGCGGTGCAATGCGATGAGGCCGAGTGGCTGACGACACAACTTGACGCCGCGCTGCTGGTTGGCCTTTGATAGCAGAGCGCTTCGAGCGCGAGCGACAGCCCTCTCGCCCGCATCCGCCACATCCTGACTGGCGAGCCGACGATCCGCCTGAACCTCGAGTTCCTGTCGCGCAACAGCCAGGCGGATCTGCTGATTCTCAAGGCGAGCAAGACGGCGATGGACTCGCGCATCTCGCTGTTCCACTCTGGCGTCACGTTCGCCAATGCGTTCATGAACGCCGGCACGACGAGCGACGAGTTTCTGCGCCAGAACCTGGAGTGGCTGTCGCGCGCGAGCAACTGGACCAAGTTCAGCGCCACGGCGGCGCTCGGCGTGATCCACCGCGGGCAGATTGCGCAGTCGATGGCGCTGCTATCGCCGTACCTGCCGCGCGAGGGCGTCAGCGGGTCGCCCTACTCTGAAGGCGGCGCGCTGTTTGCGCTGGGCCTGATCAACGCCAACCACGGATCCAAGGTGCTGCCGTACCTGGTCAAGGAGCTCAAGGCCAGCCAGAACGAGGTGGTCCAGCACGGCGCGGCGCTGGGTCTCGGCGCGGCCGGCATGGCGACGGGCAACGACGAGATCTACGAGGACCTCAAGGCGGTGCTGTTCAACGACAACGCGGTTGCGGGCGAGGCGGCGGGAATTGCCATGGGCCTGGTGATGCTGGGCACGGCGTCGCTCAAGGCGGTGGACGAAATGCTGCAGTACGCGCGCGAGACGCAGCACGAGAAGATTATCCGCGGCCTTGCGCTCGGCCTTGCGCTGATCATGTTTGGGCGCGAGGAGGAGGCCGAGGAGTTTATCGAGCAGCTGGCGACCGACAAGGACCCGATCCTGCGCTACGGCGGCATGTACTCTGTGGGCCTTGCGTACGCGGGCACGGGCAGCAACAAGGCCATCCGGCGCCTGCTGCACGTTGCCGTGTCGGACGTGAACGACGACGTGCGGCGCGCGGCGGTGCTTGCGCTCGGCTTTGTGCTGTACAAGACGCCGCACCAGGTGCCGCGCGTGGTGCAGCTTCTGTCGGAGAGCTTCAACCCGCACGTGCGCTACGGCGCGACGCTTGCGCTGGGCATCTCGTGCGCAGGCACGAACCTCAAGGAGGCGCTGGATCTGCTCGAGCCGATGACGGAGGACCCGGCTGACTATGTTCGCCAGGGCGCGCTGATTGCGATGGCGATGGTGCTTGTTCAGCACAACGAGACGTCGTCGAACCGCGTGGACACGATGCGCAAGCTGTACGAGAAGACGGTTTCGGAGAAGCGCGACGAGCCGATGTCGCGGTTTGGCGCTGTGCTTGCGCAGGGCATCATTGACGCTGGCGGGCGCAACGTGACGATTTCGCTGCAGACGCGGTCCGGGTTTGGCAACATCCCGGCGATTGTCGGCATGGCGCTGTTTACGCAGTACTGGTACTGGTACCCGTTGACGCATTTCCTGAGCCTGGCGTTCACGCCGACGGGGATGATTGGTCTGAACAAGAACCTGGAGATTCCGCGGTTTGAGCTTGTGTCGAATGCCAAGCCGTCGCTGTTTGCGTGTGTGGCTGCGACCAAGCCGCCGACGACCGAGACCAAGGAAAAGGTTGCCACGGCGGTGCTTTCGACGACGGCCAAGACCATGGCGCGTGCCAAGAAGGCGGAGAAGGAGAAGAGCAAGGAGGGCGATGCGATGGAGACGGTGAGGGCTGTGGTGTGCGGATGGATATGTGCGAGGGCGGGCGTGTGCTGATGATGATGCCCGGGTGCGTTTTGAACCTTTCAAGGACGACAAGAAGGAGGAGAAGAAGGACGAGGGCGAGGCGTCTGGCGCAGCTGCCGACAAGCCAGCAGCTGCCGCGCCGGGCGAGCGCAAGAAGAAGAAGCGCGAGGAGGCGTTTGAGATTCTGGAGAACTTTACGCGCGTTGTGCCGCAGCAGGTCAAGTATGTGACGTTCAAGGAGGACTCGCGATATGTTCCTGTGAAGAAGGAGTCGATTGGCGGTATTGTGATGCTGCTTGACACGAGGCCTGACGAGCCCGAGACGCTTATTCCGATCAGTGAGTTTTGTGTGGTTGATATCCGGCTGAATTGAGGGATGCGATGGCTGATGCATCTGTGTGTGTGTGTGTGTGTGTGTGTGTGTACGATGGTGCGATTGCAGGCCTGCCCAAGCCCGAGACTGCGGGCTCGAATGCTACGGCTGCTACCGGCGCAGCGACTGCTGCTGCTGCTGCCTCGGCGACGGCGTCGGAGCCTGCGCCGCCGTCGCCGTTCCAGTATGCCGAGGTCGACGACTGATTTTGTTTGTGCGACAAGAAGGGGAGAGGGGACACACAAGGCTGGAGATTTGATTGATGCCGCCAGGAATGCTTTGGGAAAGACGGGCGTGGTTGTTGCTCTTTTGGCCTTGCTGCTCGTCTCCTCCTTTTTTCCGGCTTGCAACTCTGGAATGACAATTGTCAGCGCGATCTTGTTTGTGCGTCTGTGTGTTTGTTGAGCCCCCGGGAGGATTCGACAGATCTCTGTCTGTCTCGCTTCGTCAGAGCATGGCATGTCAGTTCGGCGGAGCAGCACAGTGTTGGGCGAGATGAGGTGACAAGATATATTTGCTTGCAAGTGTGTGTGAGTGTGTGAGTGGTGTGTGTGGG
>JADGIZ010000063.1:0-32132 GCA_027604665.1 Polyrhizophydium stewartii | reverse complement strand
GCCTCTCTCCGCCCCGCTCCACCCCGCTCGCCCATTCGCCGCGGCTCCGCCGACTGGCTCCGACCCCGCTCAGAGAAGCTTTCCCTTGCTGACCCAAAGAGCGACCGGCCCCCGCTGCTCGGCCACCTGCGCTATCCGACCGCACACCGCTTCGCTCGGGCTCGCTGCTCTCGCTTTCGACCCCACCTCACCCACCGCCAACCCGCGACGCACCTGCCATGGTCACGGACCCCGCGTTGCAACGCGACCTGGCCGAGCAGCCCTCCGCCGCCCACTCCGCCTATGATAGCGCTCCGCTCAACAGCACGCAGCTCGGCGGGTACGCTAGCCAGCACGGCCTGCACGCGAGCCTCCAGTGCGTAAGCTCGCCGGCCGGCGCGCTCGACCCGTCCGCGCAGCAAGATGCCCTCTCCATGCCCTCTGTCTCAAGCAGCGTCGCGGGCGTGTCGAGCCACCTCGCGGACGCCGGTGTCCACTACATGCCGCTGGCCGGCGCACGCTCGCATGCGGCCGACGCCCGTCCACGCTCCTCGTCATCCGTTAGCGCTGCGTGCAGCACGCCGGACACTGCTTCGCCGCACGCTCACCCGGCCATGTCCGCCTTTGCGTCCAAGTCGCTCCCCGTGACGCGCCGCAACAGCTCTGCAGACCTCACTGCCCTCTGGAGCCTTGAGAGGCTGTCGCTCGAGAGCCCGCCTATCGACACGTGCGTCCGCTGCCCCACCTGTCTCACTTGCCTCCGCAACCCCCCCCCTACAGAGGCTTCGACTCGTCCGCCGCTGCCGCTGACAACAGAAGCGCCGTTCCTCGACCCCACCCCCGCGCTCACGCTCTCACGCCGCGCTCAGCTCCGACCCTGGCCTGCTGATGAAGCCCGCCTCGAGCGCCAGGCGGTTGGTCCTTGCCAACGAGGACCCGGCGAGCGACGCCCAGCCGGCTCCGCCGCAGTTCAGCGACAAGTTCCTCCTCGACGACGACTGTGAGTCTGGCTCGGCCTGGCGCCACAGCCCCGTCTTGGCGGCTCGGCCGCTGCACACGATCGACTCGCTTGTCTCGCGTCTTTTCCTCTGGATCGGCGCTGACCCCGCCGCCACCACCACGGCCACGACCACCACGACCACCACCACCTGCACCGCCACCAACACGGCCGCCGCCGCAACCAAAAACACGCGACCGTTGTGTACCACGCATCCAGCGTCCTTTGGTGGTCCGTACTCGCGAGCCTACCTCCCTGGCTCGGTCACGGACGAGCCCCGAGCGCCCATCCTGCGCCGCCGCGAATCGTATTCTGCTGGCGTATCGATGTCGTCGCTCTATCAGGCGTCGGTCCCCCAGCTCGCCGCGCAAGGCGCTCTGCCGTGGATGCGCACGTCGAATGCAATCCCGATAGCACCCCAGCAGCACCACCAGCAGCTGCAGCAGCCGCTGCACCAGCACTCGCATCAGCACCATGCTCAGCACCTATCGTCTGCGGGTCCGGCGGCCGCCTCTGCCACACCGCTGACGCCCATGCAGTACCATCAATCGAGCGCCAGGACTCCCGGAGGCATGGCCGGAGAGCCTGACATGGGCGGGCCGGCTCCCGGCTTTGGCCACTTTGGCTCGTTCTCGTCCTCCCAGCCAAAACGATCGCTGGCGACGAGTCCGTTTGGGCTGCCTGATGTCGCCAAGCTTGATAAGCTTTCCGACCCAGCCTTCTTTCCGCCAAAGCCCGCTCCGCTCATGTCCTCGTACTCGTCGCCCGATCTCAGCGCCTTCCGCATCAAGTCAGCCTTTGCGGACTTTGGCGACGCGCCGACAGAGGCCCACATGTTCGTGCAGATGACCGGTGCGCTGCCGTCGTCGGGTGCAATCGACTCGGGCGCTGCCGCCGCTCTCCCGGGCACATACGGAATCTGCAGGTACTATCTGCAAGGATACTGCTCACGAGGCGACCGCTGCAACTTTGCGCACATCATGAACATGAGCGCGCTCAGCAGCATCCACGCGCACCAGCCCGCCGTAAATACGCCCTCGCACGTCCACCAGATTCAGCAGCAGCAGCAGCAACAACAGCAGCAGCAGCAGCAGCAGCAGCAGCAGCAGCAGCAGCAGCAGCAACAACAGCAACAGCAGCAGGCGCCGTCTCAACAGATTCAACAGTCATCGTCTTCACAGCAGACACAGCACATGCTTGCGCAGCAGCTCCCAACTCATGCACAGGTCCAGTCGCAGAACCAGATGGCGCTGCAAAACCAAGCGGCTCTGAACTTGGCGGCCGTTGCTGCCGCTTCGTCGCTGAGCATCCATCCGCACGCGGCCGCCACATTCTACAATCCGAACTCGCTCTCTGCCGCCGCCGCCGCCGCCGCCGTTGCCAATGCACCACTTCTCTACCCAGGGCTTCCGTACTCGCACCAGGTCGCCGCAGCGCTGCATCTCTCGGGCGTACCCGGCTTCAACCCGTTCAAGTTTCACGCTGCGATGCAGAGGCAGAAGAAGCACTCGCAGGAGGAAGCCTCGCGGTTTTCCAACGTAAGCCTCGATGACCTTGTCGGCCAGATTGCGATCCTAAGCAAGGACCAGCATGGCTGCCGGTTCCTCCAACGCAAACTCGAGGAGCAAAACGAAAAGAATCTCAACATTATCTTTGGCGAAGTCTTTGCGCACTTTTCCGAGCTGATGATAGGTGGGCATTCACGAGTGCTGGCGGCGCACTTGCGTCTTGCGAGCGCCTCGATCTGACATTATTGCCAGACCCGTTTGGCAACTATCTGTGCCAGAAGCTTCTCGAGTTCTGCACCGAGGAGCAGCGCACGCTTCTTGTCGAGAATGTTTCCCACGACCTGATCAGCATCTCGCTTAACATGCACGGCACGCGCGCAGTCCAGAAGCTCATCGAGCTCGTCAATACTCCGCATCAGATATCAAGCGTCATCTCGGCTCTTGGCGTCAACGTTGTTGCTTTGATCAAGGATCTCAACGGCAACCATGTTGTCCAGAAATGCTTGAATCGTCTTTCGCACGAAAACAATCAGGTTGAGTTCCACACGCGTGCAACGTGCGCCAACTGCGCAACCCGCGCCAAAGACTGACATGCGCGCTTCATCCGAACCGAAAAGTTTATCTATAACGCTGTCAGCAAGAACTGCATCGAGGTCGCGACTCATCGCCACGGCTGCTGCGTGCTACAGCGCTGCATCGACCATGCCTCGGATGCGCAGCGGGCTCAGCTCGTCGGCGACATCACCTTCCACGCTTTGACTCTGGTTCAAGACCCGTTCGGAAACTATGTCGTCCAGTATGTTCTGGACCTCCCCGAGAAGCACTACAGCGAGGCTGTTGTCAATCGCTTCCTGGAGCACGTTTGTCTGCTTTCGGTTCAAAAGTTTTCCTCTAATGTTATCGAAAAGGTCTGTTCGAGTGCGGGCTTTTGCCACGTGAGAGAGAGAGAGAGAGTTGCTGACAGAATCTCCCGCAAAGTGCATTCGTGTATCTTCCCCCGAGACGCGCGCCTTGCTAATTGGCGAGCTGCTAAGCAAGGACCGCCTCGACCGGCTGCTGCGCGATTCGTACGCAAACTACGTCATCCAGACGGCGCTTGACTACGCCGATACACCGCAGCGCATGCAGCTAGTCGAGTGCATTCGCCCGATCTTGCCATCGATCCGCAATACCCCTTACGGCAAGCGCATCCAAACCAAAATCATGCGCGATCAGTTTGGCCCGCCACCGAGCGCTACCGTCAGCACCGCAGCAGCTGCCACTGCCGTCGCCGTCGCCGCTTCCGCTGGGGGCTCGCTGCCAACTGGTGTCGTGAGTCCTGCAACGTTCGGGCTTGGTCTTTCTGCCACGGGCAGTTCGCGCAGCATGGCCTCTGCAAGCGGGGGATCTGCTGGAACCCATGCCCCAAATGCCAGCGGCAATAACGCCAGCGGATCTCGCCCAAACAATGGCGGTGCTGCCTCGATTCTTTCTTCCAGCCTATCCTCTTCAACATGCTCGGCGGGACCTGGCGGCCTCGTCGGAAGCGCTTCGTCGAGCTCGGCTTCGATTGTAGGCTCAAACAGCGACAGCGTTAGGGCCGATCCGTTTGTCGGCGACTCGTCTTACTGAGAGCTAGCGCACTGCTCACCAGCCTCGTCGGCCAACTCTTCATGAATCCTTCCCCCCCCCCCTTGCGTCTGACTGCTGCATGTATCATCCCCTCGCCGGATCCTAATTCGAGCGCAGCCTATGCGACGCAGACATTCACCTCCTCTTCGACACCCACTTCACACTGACCTGCCTTTTCATTCGAACTCATCTGGTTCCCCATCTCTTTCTTTCTCTATCCAATTGTCCCTGGTTTCTGTTTGTCACTGTCAATTCTTGTTGAACCAGAACGCGGGCTTCCAACCTCAGCATCGCACTCCAAACGCCCCCCCCCATCTTTGGCCGCTCATGGAGTGCGACGCGCCGCCCCACCCGAATGAACATGAGTTGAACGCTGAGCGCGACGGTGCATGCCCACTGCGCCGCGCCGCGCCAACCGGCTTGAGAGCGGCGGCGAAGTTTGCGGCCAAGCCGGGCTCCCGTGGGGCGGAGCAACTTGGCGCGAGCGCGACAATGTGTAAGCGCACCGGGCAGCGCCTTGACCCCGCGAGGTGCCGAAAGCTGACGGTCCGAGGCCTGCGCCGCGGAGCCAACAGGCAAGCACGTACTGAACGCCCAGGTACGTTGGCTCGGACGCTGCGACCCGCAGCTGCGGCCGACATGGGCTGTGGCTGCTGGGTCTCCACTTTGTTTGCCGACTAGCTGCATGCCCCCGCCCCGCCACGGGCCTCCTGTGACCGCGCAGGGCGCAAGAGCCCCCCCCGTCCGAGTGCATGCGGCCTTCTGCTCCCGACGCCTTGCGCCTCGGCCGTGCTCGTCGCCGCCGCAGCCCCGGGCTGACGCAGACATGCCGTGTTTGCTCAGGTGTCGATCCGGTCGCCGTGCTGCAAAAAGTGGTTCGACTGCCCCGAGTGCCATCAGGAGGCATCCGACCACGAGCTCAAGTGAGTAGCAACCTTCCGCTACGGCTTTGGGCGGTGTCTCAGGCTCGAAAAGCGGCTGTTCAGAACTTTCAAGGCGGCTCACGCAGCTGTTGTGCTGTTTGGAATGGCCGAATGCATATGTGTTTGAAGGCGCACAACTGAGATGGTCTTTGCCTGCAAGAAATGCAAGAAGGTCTTCCGCAAGGACCTGCGGTGAGAGCGCCCACGCTTTGCTGGCGCCGCAGACTGCTCGCAGCGCGCTTGCTGATGCGCCTGGCAGCGAATATGACGAGACGGACGAATACTGCCCCCACTGCGACAACCACTACGTCATCGAAGCAAAGACGCCGCAGATGGTGCGTTGGGTGGGCCGCTGGCGCACGTGCAGGCCCGGCGCTCACCAAGGCGCGGTGGTGCACAGGCCGTCGGCGTCGAAGGCGACGACCCGCGGCTGCTGCGAGACATGCGCGCCAAGCAGATGCAGCTTCTGGAGGAGGACCTGATGGCCGACCGACTCGGCTGAGCAGCTTATCGACTCGCACAGAGGCGCGCAGGCGCGCAAGCGTCGGACGCAAGCCAAACGGGAAGGAAGCCTTAGCCGAAGGAGGGCTTCTTAGCTGGAATCAATGAAAGTGCGCGGCGCGAGGCGTGCATGGAAGGAGGGCGAGCGATGGCAGAGTGAGGCAGAGGGGAGGATGAGAGTGAGATTGACGAGAAGGCCGTCCCCGCGAGACAGCGCGAGCCAGAGCCGAGTTGCAGAGCTTCGACATTAGAGGCGAGTGTCAACGGCAAGAGAATGCCGAGCGGTGAAGAAGCAGAGCGTTTTAGCGGCGGCGAGGCGTTGAGGGGCTTCCAAGGCCTTGGCGCTGTTGGCCGAGCCACGACGACGAGGTCACGGCGGCGTTGGCGGCCTTCAGGCGTGCAGAGGGCATCTTCTGCTGGAACTGCATGCCCATGTCGTACCACGCCGTCATGATCAGACGCTGCTCGCGGCGCGCAGCGTTGCGGGTGTCGGCAATCTCCTTCTTGCAGCGCTCGACCTCCATCTCCTTGAGCTTGAGCATGCTCTGCATCGACTGGACCGCTTCGGCGAGCGTGTCCTTTTGGTCCGATTCCTGCTGGCTGCGGATCTTCTTCTCCTGGTTGATTATGTGCTGCACACGGAGCGAAAGCGTGTTAGCAGCTCATAACAGCAGGCCGCCAAGGGCACGAACACACCTCCTTGGCCTTCTTGAGCGACTCTTGCAGATGGACGTTCTGGTCTGTAAGCTGGACGAGGCGCTGCGTGGCGGCGCCGAGCTTCTGAGTCGTCTCGTCCGACGACTGGCCCTTGGTCTCGAGAGCCGCGAGCGCGGCACGAAGCTCACTGTTCGTACGCTCCGAGCGCTGAAGGTTTTCCTTGAGTTCAATCTGGGCCGACTGCAGCGACTCGCGCTCCTGAGAGAGCGTCGCGATGCGGGCGTTCTGCGACGCGCTCTCGGAGCGAAGCTGTTCAAACTTCTTGAGAAGCTGGTCAACTTCGACGCTCGACGCGCCAGGCGGCTTGCCGCTCGAGCGCGGTGCCGTCTCGGCAGGGAGGCCTTGCGAAGCACGAAGGCGGGCAATCTCGGATTCGGCGGCGTGCAGCTTGGCAAGCAGGTCAGGGCTGGCGCCGTTGCTGGGGCACCCGCGAAAGATCGTGTCGTTGGTCAGACGTGAAGATGCTCGCGGCCGGCCGGTGCAGGGCCAGCGAAGCCTCACCCGTCAGAGGACCGGATTTGGCGAAGCTCATTTTCAAGCGTCATTTTCGACTCGAGCAGGCGCTTGTAGTCCTGTGAGGCAAGAGCGCGGGAGGCCAGCGTCAGCCAAATGAGAGGACGACAAGAGGCTGACCAGAGCGGCGCAGCATGCAAGCAGCAGAAAGCGCACCTCTTCAAGCTTCTCCTTGAAACGTGCGGTGTCCTCGAGCTTGTTCTCGAGCACAACAATCTCGCCAAGCTTCTTACTGTCCTCGGTGCGCTCCTTGCGCAAGCGAGCAAGCTCGTGCTCGAGCTGTGCAATCTTGAAAGACCTTGCCGACCAAGAACATAAGGAACCAGTCAATGGGTGGAGCGCAAAATGAGGCATGTGCCGAACGAGCGCATCTCACTTCTTCTCGGCCTCCGCGGAGCTTTCCTCCGACGAGCTAACCTCGGCCGCAAGCTTGGTTCCGTAGTCGGCTGAGGCGTTCGCAAGTCAGACACAAAAGGGGATGGGAAGCACACATCATGTGAGCAATGGAGATATGGCGCAGCATGGACCTTTGGCAAATGAGTGCGCATTGGGACAGGCGCCGCGGCTTACCGCTGAATTCAAGGTCGCGAATGCGCTCTTGTAGCTCTTGAATGAGGTCTTGGTCACGCGATTTCTCCGCTTCATAGCGGGTGAGCTTGGCCTTGGTCTCCATGAACTGGAACGAGAGGGTTGTGTTCTCAACCTGCGCGGCGCTAGACTTTTCCTCCAATGCGGCAATCTGCTGCTTGTAGGACTCGACCAGCGGCTTCAGGCCGCTCGCTTTGCGGAACTCGTCCTCAAGCGCGGCGTTCCGATCCTCGCTTGCCTGCAGCTGCTCCTCGAGGAGCTGCAGTAGTTGTGGAGATTAGTACGTCGTAGCATGTCAGGGCACTCGGAAAGCAGTGCTGTTCAGCTCGTTGGGAGCCCAACTAACCTTGATTGAGCGCTTGAGGTCTGCCGTCTCGTCAATTTTCTTCTTGTATTTGTCGATCATGGCCTCGGACTTCTGCAGCTTGTCGGCAGCATGGCGGAATTCGTCGAGCTGATCCTTGAGGCGCTGCATCTCATCTTCCTGGCGCGAAAACGTTTCGAGCTTGCATGAATCGTGTTGACTGAAACGTCAGTAATGCATGCTGTTGCATAGTGGGAGGTGGCAACGACGCATGGTTCAAGTGGCGGGGATAAAATTAAACCACCTTCTTGGAGATCTCGGCAAGCTTGAGCGACTGCTTTTCCGTGATCGATTCGAGCTCGCTACGCTGGTTCTCGCTCTTCTCGCTGAATTGCACAAGAGGAAACCAATTTCAAAGGTTAGCCAGTTCGCTGCTCCGTTCCACCTCGCAGGCGAGTGACACGCCGACGCACAGCTCCGACTTGAGCTTGTCAATCTCGGAGCGCAGAAGAAAATCAACGTTGCCAGCTGACTTGAACTCGGAAAGAGTGTGGTTAAGCTCGGCGATGGTGTTTGTGGCTTCGTGCTTGGCCGCAAGAAGGGTTTCCTGCAAAAAAAATGTAAGGATGCCGCCAGGGACCTCACGCGGCCAAGCATTCGGCCAACGAGCGGGTAGCGGTGGTACGTACATTTTCCGCCTTGAGCTGCTCGATCTGGGCCAGCAAATCCTTGTTCGCCGTCTCGAGCTCCATCTGCGCCTTGGCAGTGATCGGAACAGCCACATTTTCGGTACTGCAGTCCGAGATCATGTTAAAGGCGTCAAGGGAGTAGAGGATGGTGCGAAAGTGAGCGCGACGGAGGCAGGAGGTCATTAGAATCGAGCTTTGGCTCTGCGCAGCTCTAAACAGAAAAAAAAATCACGCACGTTGGCGACTCGCCCTCGTGCGGCACAACAGTCGACATGATCTGCGGGTCAGGGGACGTAAGCGGAAAGTGTGCATGGGGTCAGAATCCCGACAAGTGCTCTTTGGATGTAAAGCGCTGTGCGACGAAGCCTCGTCAGGGCTCACCGATTCGATTGCGAGCATCAGCTCATGCTGGTCGTATTGACTGAGCGACTGAATCTTGGCAATGAAGCGCTGGTTGTTTTCCGACTGGACGGCGAGGGCGATTACAATGTGAGAGAGTTTGAGAACAAGCTCGGGCTCGCCCTCGGCGATCTGCTGCAGCTGGTGGCCATCGATGCCGATGCTGGAGATGTTCTGGCCAAGAAACTCCTCGAAATAGCTGGTAATGAGCTTGTAGAGGCGCTTGATGCTGTTGAACTTGAGCACCCAGTTTCCTCCGTCAGGCGTTTTGGTGCGCTTGAACCAGTTGTGGTCGCTGAGCTCGGATTGCCGCAAACAGGGCGATACAGCACATTTGGATGGAATGAGCAGGGCGAGTCCGGGAAGGTCAGCAGGGAGCGCCGATTGTTTTCAGGGAGGCGCCTGCAGGCATATGAGCACAACGTACACCTCTGACAGAACCTCAAGGAAGACGTCGCCGTTGGTCAAGTCTTCGAGCGACGCGGGCTTGACCGTGAGGCTATCAAAGGTGTTGATCTGCATGGTGGAGTCAGCTGGGACGGGGGTGATATGCCGGCGCATGCGAAGACGGGCGGTAGGGGAGGGAAAGGGGGGCGTGAAGAGCAGGGGCTTGGGCGGTGATGCCTGGCGACAGCCCAAGAGCGACTGTTTGCGAGCGGTGGGGGTGACTGGGCCGCAGGGGACGGGGTATAGGCGGCGCGGAAGCGGCTGCCGGCGGTGCGGTGTGGCATACAGGCGTGGGACGTCCAGGCGCTGCCTCGGGCGCTGCCTCGGGCGCTCGCGGGCCAGGCCGGGGCGAAGCCACAGGACGCAGCGGCGCAAGAGGCCGAGCGGGCACCGAGACTGGGCGCCGGCGTCGACGCCGGCGGGGCTGCGCGGGTGCGGGCGGGTTTGCACAGGGCCGGCCTGCGGTGCGCGGGGCGGGGGAGGGGTTCGGCCGGCGAGGCGCACGCACCCACGCGAGCACGGCCTGCTCGGCTGCCATGACTGTGCGGGCAAGCGCCGGGCGACCGCCTCGCCTCTCCGGCCGCCGTTCCGCGTGCGCTCCGCGTCGCTCTCCCGCGGGCGATCAACGGAGACGGCTCTGACGCCCGCTTGCCCTCCAAGCCGGTTGGCCGCCCGCCGATGCTCTCTCTCCTGCACACCTGCCAGCAGCTCAAGCTGACGAAGCGCACCGGCTGGGTCGACCGAGGCGTGCCCGGCGCAGAGTCCATTGCAGACCACATGCACCGCATGGTGCGTGCCCTCGCCACGTCCTCAGCACTCGGGGGCTGCTGCAAACCGACGCCCGGACCCTGCTCACCGACGTCGCCAGTCCATCATCGCCCTGCTCGTCAAGGACCCCGCCATCGACCGCGACAAGCTCGTCAAGATGGCCGTCGTTCACGACCTCGCCGAGGCCGTCGTCGGCGATCTGACCCCGCACTCGGGCGTCTCCAAGGAAGAGAAGCAGCGTCGCGAGCGTGAGGCCATGTCGTCCTTTGTCGAATCCAACGGGCACTCGCCCCAGATCCTCGAGATCCAGCAGCTTTGGGAGGAGTACGAAGCCGGAGTCACGCCGGTGGCAGTCATCTGCAAGGATATTGACAAGGTTGGTGCTGCGTGCGCTGCCTTTGTGCGCATTCCGCAGGCCGACCATCACGCCTTGTCTGACACACAGCCAGTTTGAAATGATCCTTCAGGCTTTCGAGTACGAGAAGCAGACTGGAAAGGTATTGCAGGAGTTCTTCGACTCGACCCGCGGCCGATTTGTGCACCCAGAAATTAGAACGCTGGCCGAGCAGCTTTATGCTGAGCGCAAACAGACTCTTGGCCTTGACTCCTGAACCAGCAGCTTCATGGATGCGCTGCGCCTGTTTTTTGAGACAGAAGGCATTCTGCTGGGTAGATCGCCGTCATGGTTGCTCTGCCGTTTAAGCGCAGCATGCGCATATTAAAGGTGTGAATGCAAAGCATCACTGAGCAATCTCAAGTGCACAAACTCACTTGTTAATATCGCGCTGCAGCTCCTGCCACTTTGGCAGTTTGGAAATACTCTTTGGATCGACGTCCAACACACGAATGCGATCAACTACCGCGGGGCCGCTGCTCCGTTTCCATCAAAGCAATATGTCTAGTTGTCAGCACACTTTACATCTGGAAATAAAGACCACTTTTCCACAGAGGATGCCAACCTTGCTGGCTTGAAAAATACAACGGAGAGTGAAATATCCTTGAGAGCCATGGAAACCAGAAAGCCGAGGCATTTTCGCACTGCAAAACAGCCCAGAAAATCGCCATGTTCACAAGCCGAGTTGCCATCCTGGTCAAGTATAGCCTCTGCATTGTTTGTTGCGTTCTGCGTCCAGCTCTCAAGCAAGACACCCACTCTGCTTAGAAGTAATGAGTCGAGCCATAGCCTGTCGCCGGCAATTGACTCTGATGTCCGACAGCAGCGAGCAATATGACCAAGAAGTTCTGTGATTTCGCACGGGTCCAAATGCAACATGCGCTGGTGTCGCTCAAGAAGCCGGAGAATCCCGGAGGAATGCAAAGCAACTCGCATTGCAGTTGCAAATCCCTCGACACTGCCAAAGTGTGCCTCCAGGAGCGCAACCATCTTGACCAGGGTGAAGGAACATGCAACCATTCTCGGCATACATCAGCTTGAAAAGTTTCAGCTCAGTGTATGTCGAAACGCTCACCTCGTGTCCCTCGGCCACCACGTGCCCGTTGGAAAACAGACGAAAGTTGTTTTGAGGTGTGTCGATCAATGTACGGACTGCATCTTCAACGAGGCTGCCGTCATCTGAAAAGAGCCTGAGCGGGCAGAAGCGGCTTGTTTGCGGGTGGTTGCCGCCCGCAAAAGCATATGCGGATGCCTTTGTTGCCTTGACGACCTGGTGTGCACAAAAGCGGCAGAGACGGCCCATTGTTTCTGGCGGCACAAAGCCCCATTTTGGCTTCAAGGCTCTCAGCAGATGCCGTATGAAGAAACTGCACACCAGGGAATGCGCACCTTGATCTCGACAGAGATGCTGGTCGCGGTTGCGGCGCTCAGTCCGCGGGGGATACGGGCCGCAAGCGTACTCTCCATGAGCACGACTGTCGATTGGGTTGTATCGATGGGCCGGTGGCGACGACAGGGCGGCCGCCATGGCTCGATTGTCTCGGCCACCATTCGAAGCTGTTCTGGGTCGATACGCACAACCGCCTGCCGGGGAGGGGGACAGCATCAGCCGCACTGTCGCGGGCACGCGGCGGCTCGTCGGATATCTCACAGCGTCTGGGACAAAGCGAGAGCCAAGGAGCGCGGAGACGGCGGCGGCGTGGAAGGCCATGGTGTCCTGAGCGGTGCTCGTGCCCCGCCCGGCCGTCTGCTCCTCAGGCACCTTTGCAAGGCGCAGCACTGCTCCCGCGAGGCCACCGGCGGAGGTAGGCACAAGAGAGGCGGCTGCCGTAGGATCGACGTCGGCGGCCACGTACACGGCCCCGGGCAGCCTCGAGCCCTCCTCGGCACGCTCAACGGCCACAACGACGTTGGCGTTGCCCTCGCCCACAAGACCAACGAGTCGCAGATTCATGGGATGAGATATGAAAGCGCATGCAGAGTTTGGTTTTGGCTGCGATCGACCCGACCCTTGCCCGAGCGCAGCGCAATGGTGCGATCACGATTCAAGGACGAGCATCCGTTCGGTGCGTCGATGGCGGCCCCTGCCCCGTCCCTCGCCGCCACCGCAGCGTCCCCTCTCGGCTGCGCAGGCGCCGTCCCAGTGGGAGACCCACGCCCGGCGGCTGCTGCTCGGCGGCTGCCGCTCGGCGGTGTTTTCCGACGCCGAGGCGTGCTGCGACTTCGCGGCCCGATGGCAGCGCGGCCCGCTCCTGGCCAGGCCCTGCGCGTGCCGCAGCCCAACCGGTGGCCGCCGGCGGCGCCGAGAGCCCTCCTGCCGGCAGCCTGCCGTGTGCCCTGCGCCGCTGCCCTTTGCCGTTGAATGCGCTGCCTGGTGCCACGCCAGGCGCCCAGCACCCCGGTCGATGTGTTGACCTGCGAAACGCTTGCCGCACCCTGCCGCACCCCCGGCCTGCTGACCACCCGCCCACATCGCACGCGCCCGCCTGCCGGCTGCCACCACCGCCGCTCAATGGATGTCGGTGGCCGACAACAGAGAAGCGCAAACTCGAGGCGGACCGCATCAAGGAAAAGTACCCCGACCGCATCCCATGCATCGTCGAGAAGGCCGAGAAGAGCGACATCCCCACCATCGACAAGAAGAAATACCTGTGCGTGTGCCTGCTCTCGAGCCCTTGTAGAGGCTCTCGGCTTCACGCGTCCCTTATATCCCCCAGAGTTTGCTTACCCTGACTGTCCTCGCCATGTGCGGAGCAGCGTGCCATGCGACCTGACAGTCGGCCAGTTTGTGTGGGTGCGTCGACACCACAAATCCTGCGAAGCAGCACCCGCTGCTCTGTGTCGGTGCGCACAGCGATTGACGCGCTTACTTCACACGCAGGTGATTCGCAAGCGGATCAAGATGAGCTCGGAGAAGGCCATCTTTATCTTCGTCAACAACGTCCTGCCGCCGGCATCGTCGCTGCTCAGCGAAGTGTACGCACAGCACAAGGACGAGGACGGCTTTCTGTACATTGTCTACTCGTCCGAAAACACTTTTGGCTGATGCGTTGATCTGAGGCATCCAGCGACCGAGCCGGCCGACCCGTTCCCGGCGCTTCTGCCGCCCCTCTTGCCTGCAGCTTTCCATCCCCAATTGAAGCAACCATGGCCCTCCAAAGGGACGCTGCTTTCCGCCGTTGATTTGCACCTGTCCTGCCACCCCATCTCATGTTCCTGCGCAACGGGCCCTGAGGCTGCCTCGACTCAACCTGCCCCGTTGTGCTGCCGACACCGCATTCCAGGCCCCAGTTGATGCCTGCACACACAAAATAACAGCGGCTCCGATCCCGTGCCTTTCGCCGATGCGTATCCTCTGCCTGGTGCGTGGGGGGGGGAGGCGGTGCCGTGTTGCGGTTTGCGGATGCGTGCATGTCGAGGACTCGAAGCGGAGCCGCAGGGCGACTTGCCGACAATGTCCGCCAAGATCGCGCAGCACCTGCCTGTCTTCCCGCTTGCGCCCGAGGCCGTGCATGTCATTGGCGCGCCGGCCGAGTTCCGCGAGGCGCTCAGCGTGCGTGCGGCCCACCAAAGGCCTCGAGCGCAACCTTGGCTTGCCCGTCTCTGGGCAGCGCGGCCTGCGCTGACGCTCAACACCACGTCTGCAGCAGGGCATCAGAAAAGCAAGGAAACGCATCGTGCTGGCGTCGCTGTACATCGGCACGTCCGAGACCCGGCTGGTGAGGTGCCGGCGTACTTGTCAAAACGTCTTGGTCTCGTGCGCCGAGTCCATCCTCTCTGACCAGTGGGCCGCGCTGTCCGCTCGTCCAGGTTACCGAGCTTGCCGAGGCGCTGGCTGCAAACGCCGACCTCGAGCTTCATGTGCTCGTGGACTTCTTTCGAGGCCACCGCAGCGACTCGGGCGGCTCCAGCACCGCGACAATGCTCGATCCGCTGCTTGGCAGGTTCCCCGGGCGGGTTCGTCTCTCTTTCTACCGCTCCCCGGCTGCAAGCGCACAATGGATCGGCCTTGTACCCCAGCGCTTCAACGAGGTGTTTGGCCTTCAGCACATCAAGGCGTATGTGTTTGATGACGATGTCATCATCAGCGGGTGCGCTCGAGATGTGCACGGCGGGGAATCGCGCTTGTTATTATCATGGCGCATGCCTAACACCGCTTTCCGGCTTTTCAAGTGCGAACCTGAGCAGCGACTACTTCACGACCCGACAGGACCGATATGTACTCTTTAAAGACTGCTCGGACTTGGCATCCTTCTTCTCCAGCCTTGTCAACGTTCTCGCGGACCTCTCTCCTTTGTTGAAGCACGCCTCGGGAAGTCGCAAGACAGCCACTATACCCCAGGCGCGCACAATCCTGACGGAGTTTTGGGAGCACTGGCTTGCAAAAACCTCGGATGCAAGACAAATAGTACTTGCGGATATTCCGCCGCAAAGCTTGGCTCGAGTTCGCAGACCGTGCACTTTCGCCGCGCCGGCAATACAGCTGGGTGTTGCCGGCATTCGTTTTGACGAGGCTGCGATGCTCACGGTTTTCAAGGAGCTCCAGTCCGACGCCGCACCGAGCGTGACTATTGCAAGTGGCTACCTCAACATCCCCGATCGCTACAAGCGCCAGCTCTTGGAATCAAAGGCAGATATTAATATTGTCTGCTCATCACCAGAGGTGCGCAGATCCCAGGGAGCGTTGTGTTTGGTCAGTGTATGACTGACACGGCTGATTACAGGCAAACGGCTTCTTCAACTCGCGCGGTGTTTCGCGCTACATTCCGCATGCATACAGCTATCTAGAGTTTTGCTTTTTTCGGGACTTGACCACGCTCAACAAACGTGCCCCCGTTCGCCTTGCAGAATACTTTCGCACGGGGTGGACTTGGCATGCCAAGGGCGTCTGGCTCGGACCGCGAAAATCGGACGCATTGCCATGGTTTGCCTCGGTGGTTGGCTCGTCGAATCTCAACCAAAGGTCGCTCGAGCGTGATGTTGAGGCGCAGGTCTATATCTTCTCGAGAGATTCGGCTCTACGAAACCGCTTTGCACAGGTAAAGTCCGTCGCTTGGATGCCAGTCTCATAATGAATGATGTGGCTGGCAGCACTGTGCTGACACGGGATGTTGACCGCAAAATGAAGAACCTCGACCAGCTCCAGAAACACACGCGTGCGGTCGGACTCCCGGAGCTGAGGCAACGCAGGATCCCTGCCCTCGTCAAGATCTGCGCGCGCATGTTGCGAACCATGTTCTGAGATGCGCGCTGAGAAAATAGCATCAATACAATATATGGCGCGTGTCTTTTTGACGCCCAAACGAGCGCTGCCGCGACGCTCCCGCAAACGCGCAATGGCGGACATGGCGATGAGCGCAGGACAGCGCCGCACGCCGCGGAAACCGTCCGAGTACATGCGCGAGCGGGTGCTGCATCCCAAAGGCGCGCCTGTCCTGATAACCGACCGTACGCATGTCCCCGTGATTGTCGAGCTCGTGCGTGACAGAGAGGCGGCCATGCGCTCGTGCGAGGTGCCTCTGGACAGGCCGCTCTTCCACCCAGAGCCATCAAACATCAGTTTGCAGAGCTATCTACCTTTCAAGACATATGAGCTGGTCATCAACTTCCGCAACATGGACAAGGTGCGAGTGCCTGCAGGGGCAGCATTGCTCTCCTCTCGCTCGCCGGCCGCCGCTGCGAGCGTGCCTGTGGTTCTGCTGCGTTCACGCAAACAAACACGCGACGGACTGACCGACGCGCCACGACAACATCCTCCGTGCGCAGTTTGCGCGCAAGCTGCGACTCGAGCCCATCGACAGCGCGCACTTCTCGGTCCATGGCTGGAACACCAACTCCCTTAACTCAGGAAAGGTGGCTCCTGGCATGGAGATTCCGTTCATTGTCAAGTTTAAGCCCGAGGAAAATGTGGACTACGTCTGCAACCTTGTCTGCGAGACGGAGCGCGAGAAGTTCTTGCTGCCTATCCGCGCGATTGGCGCAAGGGGTGCGACTGGCAGCGACTGCTGAAGTCGCCACATTGTTGGCGTGAGGTTGCGGCTGACGCGCTGTATGCTCGAACGCGGCAGGTGTTCTTGATCTGCCGGACGAGATCGTGTTTGGTGACTGTCCGGTAAACTACAACACTACCAAGACCCTTCTCGTGCGCAACATAGGTAACGCACCGGCCAAGTTTGAGGTCGAGGCAGCCGCTCCGTTTGCTGTTGTACCGAGATCGGGCTTCCTTGAAATCGGCAAGTCTTTGCAGATCGACGTCAGCTTCTTTTCAAAGCAGACAGGCAGCTTTGAGTCCTCGTTGGAGTTCAAGTACGACTCGGGCGAGGTGGTGCTCGTGCGCGCTGCTGGCACTTCCGACAACGCAAACATCAAGCTGGAGAGAAGCAGCCTGCGGATGGAGAGTACGTCCATCACACTGATCTCTTCCAAGTCGGTGCGTATTTTCAATCGATCGGACATCATGGTGAGGGCGCATCCAGGCCATGCTTTGTAGGTGGTTCTGCAGATGCCCGAGGCTGATCCACTTTATGAAGGCTCGATTTTGTTGGAAGTTGTTTGCCAACGAGATGGAAGACGAACATTTCCGCGCAAAGCAGCTGCTCTTGTCGATGCGCGATGAACAGCAAGAGCGCGAATCGTACAAGGCAAAAACAAGTTCG
Source organism: Polyrhizophydium stewartii (assembly GCA_027604665.1). Classification (NCBI taxonomy): domain Eukaryota; kingdom Fungi; phylum Chytridiomycota; class Chytridiomycetes; order Rhizophydiales; genus Polyrhizophydium; species Polyrhizophydium stewartii. Next base: position 15,138 of record JADGIZ010000063.1, on the reverse strand, counting down.
GGCCAGAAGAGCGAGTTAGTAGACCTGTCGCTCTTGGTCCAAAAGTACAAGGCAAGCTTGGATGGCCGCTGCGCTGCGCACGCCATAGCTAAACAACAGCACATGTCGCAGACGCAAGAACGGATCATTCACAAGCAAACTTTTCCGTTCGATGACCCCATCTTTTCGATTGAGCCACTCGAGGGCGTGATCTGGCCTGGTGCATTCTGTGACGTAAAGATTCTTTTTTCGCCCGAAACTGCTGGCGACCATTCGTGCATTGCATACTGCGAAGTCGAAGGGCGTGCTACTCGCCTTCCGCTGCAGCTCAAGGTCGGTTTGCTCTGCAGCTCTTGCTTAGCTCGACCTGGGTATTGACTGCTTATGGACCAGGGCGAGGCGCTTGGACCTAAAGTGCGGTTTTCGTACGATCTGCTTGATCTTGAAAGCGTCTTTATCAATACGTCGCACAAATATGAGGTGCATATCGCGGCGCAATCAGACCACATGGTTCGCAGCAAATGCTGACGCACCGCGCAGGTTGTATTGGAAAACAAGGGCGAAATCGCGGCGCACTTTGCCCTGGAGCCGTCTCAAACCCTCTTTGGGCCCAAGTTTTCGTTCAGTCCCAAGCAGGGCACGGTCGAACCTGGCGAGCAGCGCGTCATCGAGATCTCGTTCTCCTCGGACCTTCTTGGTCAGTTTTCGGAAGAGTTTCGTTGGAACTTCAAGGTCAGTCATTTTCACCAGAGTTATCGTAGCACATACGCCCATACTTGCCGCCGTTTTAACTCGCGTCTCTGAATCAAGGGTACATTGGAGCCCGTGCTCCTCTCATTCAAGGGCATTGTTGTCGGGCCCACATTCCATTTCAAGCCTGATATCCTCGACTTTCAGAGCATCGCCTACGGGTTTCCTGCATCGCGGTCTTTGCGGCTCTACAACACGTCGCACATTCCCATGTCGTTCCAGCTGCGACTCGATTCGGCAGAAGATGTTGCTCGGGCAGCAGACTTCAGGCTCACGCCTGAGAGTGGGACTGTTCCCGAGATGTCATTTGTTGAGATCGATGTCTTTATCCAGCCACGAAGCATCCAGACCATTGCGTTTGAGATTATTGTAGACGTCGAAGGCGTTGGCAGGGATATGTCGCGTCTCGCATTGTATGCCGAGAGCGTTGTGCCCGAGGTTTGTTGATGGTTCGGCTCTGTGCAGCGTGCAAAGGCTGATCCCACAGCCGTCGCACCGCAGATCAGTGTCGTGTCGCCCATCGTCAATCTCGAGGATTGCTTTCTATGCTATAGCTATCACGGGCAAATCGGACTTGTCAACAACTCGAACTTTCCAGCAAAGTACGAGCTGCTTCCCCAAGAGGAGACCGCGCGCGGAGTGTTTACGTATACCTCGCAATCATTTTCGGGAATCATCGAGCCGCACTCGCAGAGGCCAATCGCTATCGAGGTTCAGATCAAGCGTCTGGGCCAGGTCAACTTTCCCGTATTCATCAAAATCGCGGGCAAGGAGTCGGCGCCGATTGCGGTTGACATTGCAGCCAACGGCATTGGGCCTAATGTGCGCCTTTCGTCGTCCGAGCTCAACTGGGGCCGCATTCCGGTGCTGCAGCACACGCCGCTCAAGCTTGTTTTGTCGAACGAGTCGCCAATTATGGCTTTCTTCAACTGCGTCACGCTGACCGAGGGTTCGGCCTTTTCGGTCATGCCGATCCAAGGCGTCATTCAGCCTGGCACTTCGTTTGAGATCACCGTGACGGCGTACCTCGATGATACACTTAAGTTCACCGATATTCTCAAGGTCAGCGTGCAGTCTGACGGCGTCCACGAGGTGCAACTTGTTGCCCGCGGCCAGGGTACCACGATAGTGTTTGCCGAAGGGCTACGCCGCGTCGACTTCAAGGACGTTTTCAGCAACCGCGACTGCTCGGCTGAGTTTGTGCTCGCCAACAAGGGCCTCCGGTCGCAGACAATCCACTGGACTCGTGAGGAAACGCGTCTGGCGCCAAACCGCGATCCAAGTGCACCTGCAAGCCAAGTCTTTGAGGCGATTCCGGCGCGCTTCACCTTGCGGCCTGGCGCGCATCAGACTGTATTTATCCGAGGCTTCTCCAGCGAAGCCGCGGCTGTGTGCGAGAAACTGACCTGCCAGGCCATGATCGACAAGGACCCCTCGCGCAAGACGGTCGTGGAGACGATTGTGACAGCAAACTTCATCAACCCGCTGATCGAGCTGACGCCCAACGTTCTGCGGTTTGAGAAAACGCACATGAGCGAGGAGATTTTTGAGGTTCTCGAGCAGAGCCTGGTTTTGCGCAACACGACGACGCTTGCGCTCAGCCTCGCATTCAAGTGTCCTCCGCCGTTCCATGTCGGCATCCCGACCGACGGCCTTTGCTTGGGGCCGCAAGAGTCGATTGTTGTCCCTGTGCAATACGACTCAGCCTACAACGCGAGCCGCATTTCTTCGCGCGAGCATGCCAAGCTGGTGATTTCGTACCAGGAGCATCCGCAGCGCGACGTCGTGGAGCTTTTCAGCGAAATATCCTTTCCAAACTTGACGTTTTCCGCAAACACGCTCAAGTTTGGTTGCGTCGAAGCCGATCAGGAGCAGCGGCGCATGTTGACGATTAGCAACACATCAGTCTTGCCCGTCAGCTACCACTGGTATTTCGTGAACGACCCAAAGGCGCCAAGTTTCGGTCCCGTGTCACAGATCTTTGACATCCAGCCTCTCCGCGGCGAGCTTCAGCCGGGCGAGAAGCAAGAGGTCGAGGTTTACTTTTACGGCCAGGTTGGGCGGTCGTTCCAGATCAAAGCCTTGTGCGACGTGGCCGGAGGGCCAAAGTACGAAGTCGCGTTGCTCGGGGAGGCGTCGACAGTCGAGTTTGCCTTTGACAAGACGACGCTGTCGTTCGGTACCATGTCCTATCAAAGTATGGCTGAGCAGGAGATTGTTCTCAGCAACACTGGCCAGGTCCACTTTGACTACAGCGTCATTGTTCTGCCGTCTGTGCCGCTTGCCGCCAAGATCGTGGTTACGCCTTCGCAAGGCTCGATACCGCCAAAGGGACGCCAGCGCATTCTTGTGCGCTTCTGCCCGTGCGTTCCCGAGGCTGTCAACGACCGCTTTTTCATACAGATTGCACACTTTGAGCCCACCGAAATCCATATCGTTGGAGCAAGCGTGTTCCCGCGCATGACAATCGACATTCCGCGCGTTGCAGACCCCAAGTTTGATCAGTATATCGGCGAGCTTGCACGAAAGAGGGGAATGCGCGAAGCCGACGCGTCTGAGATCGAGGCCGAGGCCGAGCGGCTGGTTCTAGTCGACAAGATGCGCGAGTTTGTCCAGAAGCTCGCCGACGAAGTGCGCCAGAAGCTGAGCCTTGCCGAGATACAGCGCGCAAAGTTTGCCGGCTCGGTCGTTCTCTACCACAAGGGGGTTGTGCACAAGGCTGCAAAGGAGAAGCGCACGATGAATCTGAGCGAGAGCTCGCACGTGCGCCTCTCGCGCTTTCTGTGCGACTTTGGTACTGTTATCAGAAACACGACTGCTCGGCGCACGTTCCGAATTTTCAACAGCGGGAGCCATGCCTTGTCGTTCGCCGTGGACAAGACGGCGCTCACCGGCACGGGCTTTTCTGTTGATCCAGACAAAATCAAATCACTTCCGCACGGCGAGGGTATCGAGTTTACGGCTCAGTTGCACGCGCGGCATCATGCGACAGACGCGCTCGAGGTCGACGTCCCAATATCTATCACTGGCGGGCCAACCGTGCTGCTGTCACTTCGCGCGGCCATCACGGTGCCAGAGATCAAGCTGTCGGACGACAAAATCGACTTTGGCGAGGTCTTGTGCGGCTACCGCAAGACTTTTTTCGTGCATGTGCACAATCCAAGCGCGGTTGCATGCGAATGGGCGGCGTTGACGTTTGATGAAGAAGGAGGCACGAAAAAGTCCAAGAAGCGCGCCAACCCGCAACCTGCGCGAGAATTCGATATCGTGCCTCGCAACGGGCAGCTCCTACCTGGCGAAAAATCGACGTTCATGGTACGATTCTCTCCGCTTGACGAGAAGGAGTACGACATCACACTCCCGATCAAGCTCAGCATGAACCCCAAGGCCTGCATGCTTCATCTTTTGGGCAGGGGCATCCGTCCGCTGATTACGTTTGAGCCCGATAGTATTGTGGTCGGGCCTGTGCTGCCGCACTCGGATGGCGTCGAGGCTCGGTTCTGGATCCAGAACCACATCAAGTACCCGATTGAGGTGTTCTCGATCGACTTTGACCAGCAATTCCGCGACGAGGAGGAGATCCTGAAGCAGGTGCAACTGAGCGAGGCGCAGCCGCTCTTTCTGCCACCTCGCGAGCCTGGCAGCGCGCTCCCTGAATTCATTGTCGACTACGTGCGCCAGAAAGCCAAGATCCAGAGCCAGGCGCTGCAGACGCCAGCAATAACTGGAACAGGCCCCGCGATGCTACTCCACAGCCCGCCGGCACAACAGTTGGCGCTGGGGCAGCAGACTCCTGGTGCACAGCTCTCGTCGGCGCAGTCTGTTCAGCCAGCTCAGGTCCAGCCAGCACTTGCTGCAGTGCAGCAGCCAAACCAGGCGTCTCTGTCTCATTCCGCAGCTACACCCCAATCTGCCCAAACGCAGCCACAATCCCAACAAACTGCGGCTCAGCCATCGCAGTCACTGTCAGCTCCTCAACAATCAAGCACAGCGATGCAAGGGTCGCCTGCTGCTCATTCGCAGGCCCAGCAACAGGCTGCGGGGCTTCAGGCGCCTCCGATGACTCTCCAGCTTCCACTGCCGAGCGTGCTGGCAATGGCGGGACAGCCCTTGGCAACGCCCCTCCCTCTGGTGCAGTCGCAATATTTTGGCCAAGGCCAGCTTTTACTGCAGCACGGGCAGTTGCTTCAGCAGCCGCTGCTTGGACAGGCCACGCAGCTGACCCCAGCAGGCGTGCTGCAGCAGCTGGGCTTTCAGGTAACGCTTCGCTTATTGGCAGTGCGCGACTGTGTCGGTGCCGTCAAAGCTGACGATACAAACGCACTCGGGCATTCATTGGTCGCCACAGCAAAGCCCGGGGATGATGCTGCAGAGCTCGAACTTCCCGGCAGGCCTGCTGAGCCAACTCAGACGAGAAGCGCAGGACGATCAAGCCGATGGCGGCTTGCGGCGCGCAGCCAACTCTGACGCCGACGTGCTTGATCTCCCCGCGCGCCTGGCGCGAGGCGTCATGGGTCCGAACATGGTTCCCGGCGGCGTGCATGCATCCGGCGCTGGACAGCCTGGCTCGCAGGACTCCCAGTCTGCGGAAACAGTTTTCAGCGTAATCCTGCATGGTCCGCCATTCTGCGGCCGCACAACCCAGGCCAAGCGTATCGCACAGCATTACGGCAAAGCATACATCAATATCGATGAGATCATCGAGGCGGCAATGCCCACGGTGGATGCGAGTGGTTCTGCGATCGACCACGCGATGCTCCGCAAGGACGCGGCCTCGTCGCGAAACGGGCTCACCGCAGATGAGGCTGGGCATGGGCCGGCGGTGCTTCTGGCTGCGCAAGCACAGCAGTCGTTGCTGTCGCAACAGCAGCAAGAGCAGCAGCAACAAGATTTTCTGCTGCAGCATCAGCAGCAGGAGCAGCAGCAGCAGCAGGAACAACCGACTCAGCCGCTTCAGCAGGCATCGGCGCAGTTCCAATTGCTACAGCTTCTGCAGCAGTCGCAGCAAAGCCAGCAGCCATCGCAGCAGCTACTGCACGAGCTGCCCCAACAGCAAGCTGAACATGCGCTGCACGATTTGCAGTCCCAGCAGCTCGATCACACTCAGCACGATCAACTCCAAGATCAGATGCAGGACCAACTGCACCAGCAGCTTGCGTCGCAGCTGCCGCAGAACGCGGCACTGCAGCAGGCACTGCAGCTGCCGCAATTAATCTTATCGCAGCAGCAGCAGCTGGAGCAGCAGCAGCAGCTCGGCTTGCAGGTGCAGACCCAGTCGTCGGCGGGGCAGGACTCGCAGTTACCGCTGCCTCTATCGTCTCTTCTTCAGCAGCAAGCGCAGACCCAATCGATCATGACTCAGCAGCAAGAACAGCAGTCCCAACAGGCGCAGATGCTGTCGCAGCAGCAGATGCAGTCCGCTTCGCAATACCATTCCCAGCAGCTTCTTCAGCAGGCCTCGCAACGCGATCGCACGAACGTGCATAGCAAGGAAGGAAGAGATGCGCGAGATCAAAAGGATGAGGACGGCGGGCCTCATGCGTACGATCTGGCCGAGGAGGCTTGCGGAAATATCCCTGAAGAGGTGATCTTTGAAATCATACGGCAGCGTCTGCGCCGCGAAGGTCGACGAGGATACGTGATTGATGGCCTCGAGTGCAAGTACATTGCGCCGATCCCGCTGCTGCGCATGCTGCTGAAGATGCTCACGGAACGCGGCCGCCGCGTGGCTGTGTTCCACATTGGCCTGGATCTTGCCAAGATCCGCGAGCGCGAAGTGATGGTGCAGCGTATTCTTGCGGACAAAGAGCTCGAGGCTCTGCAGATCCGCGAGCTGTCGGAAGAAGACTACGACCAGCTGAACGACCAGGATCGTGCCGCATATGATCTGGCCATGCGCAAGTACAAGCGGCGCGCCAAGGAAATCGAAGATCGAAGGCGGGCCGAGCGCAGACATCTTGAAGAGGACGTTACAAATCGCTCCGGCGAGCGACGGGTCGAGGAGGACAAGGCAAAAGGCCGCAAGGTACGCAAGCCTGTGGGAGGGCGTCCGACAGGCCCGGAGAAGTTGGAGAAGGCGCCAAACACCAGCAAGAGCGATGGGAAGGGCGGCAAGGTCGCGAAGGCGCCAGGCTCTCCTAAGACTGCGCGTAAGGCCGGCGATCGTGCAGACCGTTCCAACGACAAGGAACAGCGCGCTGCGGACAAGTCCGATCGTGTAAATGCCAGCAACGCCGAGAAAGAGGGTGGTGACGACGTTGTCAGCCGATTCGGCATCGCCGAGGACACTTTTCTCAACGAAACGACATTCCGCCGCGCCGAGACGTACTTTGGCACGCTCGAGGTGTTCATGTCAATCATGAAAGAAAGCGACAAGTCCACGGCGAGTAAAGCGGCGCTGCCGGTGGCTCCGAACCCGATCGACAAAAAGCCGAAGGCGGCAAAGGCCTCGGGCGTCGCAGAGCAGGCGGCCGTCGGCGCAACGGCACTTGCAGCTGCGGCTCTGAGCGCGGCGGCGCCTGGGCAGGTTCTGGATGCCGACGGACATGCGAGCGACGAGCCTGCTGTTCTCTACTTCGACATTGCCGCGAACGCAATGGACGAGGATGCCGTTTTCAAGGCCGAGTGCGAGCATATTCCTCACCAGGAGGAAGAGAGTCACGCAGGCACGGACCGCATTGCACCACCTATCCTGGAGCAGATATTCGTGCCACCACGCGATCGCAGCGCCGCATCCATGACTCGATTCTTTTCGCTACTCCCACCGGTTCCAGCGTCTGAAGACGAGGAGGCAGCTGCGCAGGATGCGGTGCCTCAGCCGCTGCCTGCTGTGCCGGCGATCGTCACCAGCCCGTCCCCTGCGCCGGCTGCGTCATCAAAGCAGGATTCATCGAGCAAGACGCCTGCTGCTGATCAGAACAAGGGCGATCCCAAGAAAGCGAAACCAGCGGTCAAGGCCCCCGACGAGGCAAAGCCCCCGCCGCCGGAACCCGAGGAGGACACCGAGAGGGTGGTGCAAAACAAGTTCCGGTGGATTTTCCAGCCGGGTGAGCGCAAGGAACTCACATTGCGCTTCAATCCGACCGACGTCGGCAGATTCGAGCAAATCCTTGCATTCGAGACGGCAGGCGCGCGGGGCCGATTTCAGCTTCCCTGTGTGGGCACGTGCCAGTACCATCATATCGTCACCGACTTTCGAAAGATATTCGGCAAGTGGAGGCGCCAGAAGGACGAGAAGACAGTGCTGCATGGCGAGTACGTTGTTTCGACCGGCACGTACGAGTTTGGCCCCTTGCTTTCGTCCAAGCCAAAAGAGAAATACCTTGAGCGCTTCCCGGAGAACCGCGCAACGTTCATGATGATTAACCCGTGCAATTGCGAGATCAAGATTATGTTTGCGCTGCGCAACGATGTAAAAGGCGACGTGTTCTTCTTTGAGCCGCAGACAATGGATCTTGGCCCAGGGCAGACACAAACCGTGTCGGTGTGGGCGTATCCGCGCAACAACAACCATTTCGAGGACACGTTTGTGGTATCAGTCAAGGATAATCCCGAGCCATATACTATCAAACTCGGCTGCATTGGCGTCCGGCCGGAGCTGGAGATTGATAAGAAGCACATCAGCTTCGACAAAATGCTGCTGGGCCGCAGCGAGCGCCGTGAAATCAGGCTCAGGAACCAGACCCACATGTCGGTCGCATGGAAGTTGACTGGTGTCGAGTCGCTGGGCGAGGAGTTTTCGATCACGCCTGCTGAAGGCATGGTTGAGAGCTTCCAGGAGGTCGCGGTTGCCGCCGAGTTCAAGGGCATCAAGCCCATAGTCGTCAAGCGTCCCATACGCCTCGAAGTCTGTGATGCCGAGAAGATTGGCGGGATTGTGCAGGACGTCTCGATCATGGTCACGGCAGAGGCATACGACATTGCCATGGATCTGCATTTTCCCAAGAGCTCCGACGGTGGCCTCGAGTTTGGCGTGCTCAGGGTCTTTGAAGAGGGCAAGCAAATGTGCATGATCAAGAACAAGGGCAAATATGAAGTCGGCTACCGCTTCATGTTCGACGACCCGACAATTGCCGAATTCTTTGTCGTTGCGCCGACGCAAGGCGTTCTTCAACCTTCGGACAAGCCCTTCCACGTTCAAATCACGTTTAAAACAACAACCGAGATGACCATCAAGGAGAGCTCGTCGCTCAAGTGCGTCGTGTACGAGCCGACGACAGGGGAGGTCACTGCGTCCATTCCGATCAAGATCAATGCGCGTGCGGTCTTCAGCAAGTTTTCGGTCATGCCTGTGCGCGACCTGAACTTTGGCGCGCTCGTTCACGGCACAAAGGCCGCGCGCCAGATCACGATCGAGAATCTCGGCGAGTTTGACTTTAAAGTGTCGATCTACAAGCTGCTCACGCACATTGTCGAGCAGAAGAGTGGCAGCAAACCGCGGACCACTTCGCGGCCTGGCAAGCCCGTCCGTACAGCTGCATCGCCGCCTGCAGCCAAGGTTGCTGTCAACCGCAAGGAAGTGGTCAAGCCGACCGACACGGTCAGCTTTGGAGCGTTTTCGTTGTCGCCGACGAGCGGAACCGTCGCGCCGGGGGCCAAACTCGTAATCACCGTCGAGTTTCATGCAGAGACGCCTGGCAGTTATGAGGAGATCATTGGACTCGATGTGTCAGACAGATCGCCTGCCGACGGCGCGGATGTGCTCGAGTACCGGCTGGTCGGCGAGAGCTGTGTGCCGGGTATCAACACGACTGACTTTGTGTCCATTTTCGAGGAGCTCAGCGTCTGCAAGCGCCTGGAGCTTTTCAATTCGCAGAGCAACGTGTACGCCGAAGAAGACCGCGTGTTCTACTTTGGCGCCTACCTCGCAGGACAGCAGGTTCCGGTGCAGTTTAAGATCTCGAATCCATTCAAGGTGGCCTGCGACATTGCTTTCTCGACCAAGCCGCGCAGCAAAAGCAAGTCCGACAGCTCTGACTTTGCCTTTGACGTCGAGCCAAAGAAGCTGACAATCCCGAGCCACGAGTACAAGTGCATCACCGTGACGTTCCATCCAACTTCGATCCAGTCGTACGCCGGACTCTTCGAGGCGACTGTGGAGAACGTTGCGGAAGGCCGCAACCGAACGCTTACATTTGAGCTGCGAGGTGAGGGCACGCTGCCGCGCGTGGTGGTCGACCGGCCGACGCTCAAGTCCAAGTCGGGTCTCCCGCTGCTCAAGTTCAAGCGTCTTCTCGTTGGTTCGTCGCAGACCCTGCCTCTGGTGCTGCGCAATGACGGCATCATCCAGGCCAAGTTCAAGCTCGAGTGGGCCGTCAAGGACAATGACGACATTGACTGTCCGCTCGTCAATATCTACCACAGTCTGCGGCCGCAGGAAGTCCGTACGGTTGACATCAAGTGTCGACCATCTGCTGTGCGTCGCCTCGAGGGCGAGCTGCGGCTCAAAGTGCTCGACAACTCGTTTGAAGACTCGTCGATCCAGGTCTTCGGCGAGGGCTACATTGACGACATCACATTCGAGTCCATGCCCGAGGACGCAGAAAACGAGATTGTCTTCGCTGATTGCTTCATTGGCGAGAGCAAGCAGATGACTTTCCGAATGCGCAACCATTGCCAAGAGTGGATCCGGCTTGCGGTCTCCGAGTCAGCCGATTTTACATTCAGCCCCGCCGTGGCGCACATCAAGCCGCATAACGATCGCGAGATTACGGTAACGTTTTCGCCAAAGCAGCCGTGCGAGATCCAGCACGCGCCTCTGGTGATCCGCGCGACAAAGATCCGCCTTGTGTCACCCCAAGATATAGAGTGGGATGAGCGCATGAAGATTGTGCGCTGGGTAGGCGCCGATGGCACCGCTCGCGGGCCTGCGACACGCAAGGTGCTCGAGCATCTGGCAGAGCCGATTTTCGAAGGACTCGCGCCGCCCTCCGAGTATACCATGCTTCTTTCAGCGTTTGCGGACTTTTCGCAGTACGAGTGCGACACGTCGTCTGTCCACTTCAAAAGCACACTGATGTTCCAAAGCCGCGTCTTTCGCTTCTCGCTCCGCAACCCGGGCAAGGTCATGCTTCGCTTCACATTCACTATTTGCAACGAAGACGGCTCGCCGGTGGATGCCGCGGATAACGTACCATTTTCGGTGACGCCGGCGGTCGGCGCGATCCAGGCAAACGAGACGTTCATGATTGCGCTTCGGTTCTCCCCCGAGGACGTCGGCGACTACCGTTACCTAGTTGTCTGCAGTATGCCCAACCTGGCAAAAGATCAAAAGCTGCTTCAGATCCCCGTGCATGGCACGTCACTGCGGCCACTCTGCCACTTTGAGCTCGAGGAGAGCGACTACGTGGCCAGCGAGCGTCGTAATCCGGATCGAGGCGTGACGGACGGCGTCCCTGCCGTACTCGAGCCCAACACAAAGGTCATCGAGTTCAGCTCATGCGGCGTGCGCAGCAAAAACATGAACCGCTTTTACATCGTCAACCCAACGAATCTCAGCTACGAGTTTGTGTGGAGCCAAGAGTCCCCAAAGGACACCAAAGTGTTCAAGTGCTTCACGCCGCGGGGCATCGTGGCGCCGAATAAGAAGAGCGAGATTATGTTTGAGTTTAGCCCCGAGACGATTGATATCAAGGCAAGTTTTGTTGGGTGCCTGCTGGCTCTATGCTTGCTGACTTTGCCTCTGCTCCGTGACAGGAGTCGCTGTGGACATTCACGATTCTAGAGCACGGCATCCGCATCCCGTTCCTGCTCGTCGGGCAAGCAATTGAGCCGAACGTGTACGCCGATCATACTAACGTCAACTTCAAGTCGGTTCTCGTCGGGCGCCAAGTCAAGGAGGTCGTCCATCTGACAAACGGCGAGCTGGTGCCGTTTGCGTTTGCATTCAGCGACACTTCATTTGAGCTAGGCCAGCAGGGCACCCCTGTACTGCGATTCTCGCCGAGCTCCGGCACAATTGGCCCAAACTCGGAGATCCCGATCGAGATTGTGTTTTCGCCGGCGTCTGAGAAGACATTCAACTTCAATCTGGTCTGCAACATCCGCAAGAAGCCGACGCCAGTGACGATCAATATCAAGGGAGAAGGTTACGAGATCCACGACTCACTACAGACCGAGATTGCCGACGGCAACGTTTTTGAGCTCGCGGCGTCTCCCGCACCGGACAACATGCTTGATTTTGGCCAAGTGCAGCTCAACGAGAAGCGCGTCAAGCGAGTGTACATTATCAACTCGGGCAAGTTCAACTTTGACTATGCATGGAAGTTTGCTGGAAGCAAGACGGCCTCGATGATTACCATCACGCCCGAAATCGGCACTGTGCCACGGGGAGAGCGAATCTTTTGCGAAATTGCCTTTATGCCAACGTCTGCGGCAGCGGTCAGGGGTGTCCGTGCCGTGTGCCACATTGTCAATGGCCGATCGTATCCGATTGCCATTTCCGGCACTGGGACAAAGCCACTCATCAGATTCTCGGACCTGAACATTGACTTTGGCGCCGAGTTCGTGTTCCGCCCTGGTATGACCGCCGCAACGCATGCGCTCCAGATCACAAACTCGGACACGAGAGACATTTCGATTGACATTGTGTCGCCGGACGTGTCATGGATGGAAATCCAGCGGGGGCTCAACACGCTAGGGCCCGAGGAAACAACCGTTTACACGCTATCGTTCTTCCCGCGCGAGCAGACCGTCTATTCTACTGCAATCAAGTTCGAGGTCAACGGACTCTCGACTGTGGACGTGGCTGTACGTGGAGAAGGGGTCGAGCATCGCATCGAGGCTGACCAGCGCCAGCTCAACTTTGGCGCGCTGCGCGTTGGCCACTCCTCGGTCCGCACGCTCAAGCTGGCCAACAAGAGTAAGCTGGCGGCGCAGTTCTCCATCGGGCCTGCATCTACCATCGAGACACTATTGAGCTATGGAGTGCATTTGTCCATGTACGAGGATCTGACGCTACGACCAAAGGCGGCGTTGAGTGTGGATCTCAAGTTCGCGCCGCACCGTCGCATCCCCGCATTCGCGGAGGAGCTGTTTATAGAAGCGCCTGGTGTTTCTCGGCAGCTGGCTGTTGTTTCGGGTGCCTGCCAAGGAGTCGAAGTGCGGCTCGAGAACGACACTCTTCCCTTTGGCGCCGTCGTGCAAAGGAGCAGCACGATGCGACGAATGCAGCTTCAAAACATTGGTGACATTGGCGTCAAGTTCTTTTGGGACTCGCAGCAGTTCCTGCCGGATTTCTCGATTTCGCCTACCGAGGGCTACATCTCACCTGGAATGGACATCCCGCTCGAGATCACCTTCCATCCGTCAGAGATCCATCCAGACATTCGCTACGAGAATCTTTCGTGCAATATCGACGGCGTCCAGAGCATCTACCTGACACTGACGGGCATGTGCATCCCGCAGCCGCAGCAGACGGACGCCGTCAAGTTTGCAAGCGCCGTACGCTCGCCCGACACCAAGAGCATCCAGCTCACAAACAAAACCAGCGCCGTGTGGCACGTCCGACCCATTATCGAGAACGATGTGTGGAGCGGGCCGGAGGTCATCGAGATTGAGCCGAGCGCCACCAAGTCGTATGACCTGACCTTTGTGCCGCTCGAGACGAATGGCTCTGGCGAAGGCGGGCGGCACGAAGGCTCGGTTTTCTTCCCGCTGCCCGATGGCAGCGGCATTCTCTACAAGCTCTACGGCACGGCCGACAAACCACTGTCAGCAGGGAACATCAGTCGCGAGATCCCGTGCAAAACGTCCTTCACTGAAGTCCTGAGCGTCACAAACTGGCTCAAGCGGCCTCAACGGTTTAAGGTCGTTAACGAGGTAGCAAAGCCCGACCCAAGCGTCATCATCAAGGGCAATGATTTTGTCGACGTGCCCCCGCTGCTCTCAAAGGACTACAAGCTGACCTTCTACTCGTACAAAGAGGGCCTCACAAACTTGCGTGTCGTGTTCCGAAACGAGTCAACGCAGGAATATCAGTTCTACAACCTCGCCTACAAAAGCACCCCGCCGGGCATCATGGGATACTACGAAATGACGACTGCCGTCCGCCAGCTCGTTACGCGCGACATTGCCATCTTCAATCCACTGCAGACGCCGGCTACCTTCAGCGGATCCACCAGCAACCCGGATGCTTCTGTTTCGCACTCGTTTACTATCCAGCCACGGTGCGTCGACGATTGGACACCGCCTGCTGCGTGTCTTGGCTGCCGCTGACGCTGCTCCCCACAGATCCGAGGGTGTCTGTACGATTGAATTCCTCCCGCTCCAGCCACGCGAATCGACCGCCCGCGTAACACTCAACTCACCGGATCTTGGCGTTTACCAGTATGATCTGAGGCTTGTGGCCCTTCCAGCTGGCCCCGAGCGCAGCTTGCACTTCAAGGTTGGCCTCGGCGGCAGTCAGATTCAAACATTACGGTTCACAAGCTATGCCAAGACTCGCACCGACTACACCTGCAAGATCGATTCAACGGACTTTCTGATTGAAAAAAGCGTCTCGGCGCCTGCAGGCAAGCTAATCGAGCCGCGTTGTCATGCCGCGCCTGTCGTCGCTGCTATTGCTGACTCGTGCTGAGCAGCCCCGGTGGGTGGTGTCGAGATTTCCGTGGATATCACGTACGAACCGTCCAAACTTGGCGATACGCGCACCCAGCTGGTGGTTTCGTCGGCAACAGGGGGCGAGTATATCTGCCCTCTCTACGGCCACTCCATCGCACCTCGGCCACAGGGTCCCATACTCATCAAGTCCGGCTCGTCGTCGACTCTGCCTTTCAAAAACATGTTTGGCTCGTCCGCGACCTTTAACTTTGTCGTGGTGAGTCGTTGCGCGGGCTCGGAAAGCCGCAAGAAAGCAACGGGGCTAACATTTGTATGTACCTCAGGATAATCCCGCATTCATTGTCAAGTCGGCTGAGACAATCGCGCCGAAAAAGACGATCCAGCTGACAATTGGCTATAAGCAGCCTGCCGCGGCTGGTGCCGCCTCCGGGGGCGCCGGTGCCGGCTCGAGCCTTACTTCTCAAGGCCAGCAGGCAGGAGCCTCGGCAGCCAAGGCCAACTCGTCTCGCGTCGGCAAGTTGACCATCACCCACGCCAGCAGCAACATGAGTTGGATCTACTATCTGCGCCACGTTGCGTAATGCAGCCCAGACAAATAAAGACAGCCGTGGCAAACTGAATCATAAAAAACAGGTGTCATACAAATGCTTGGCAAGTTAGCCTGTACGATCATGATATTGACAGATCCATAACAGAGCAGCTTAAGCAACGTCGCCTAGTGCAAATGGTCTGCCACACAAGGCCTCGAAGCGGTTTCCACCTGTTCCGGTGTCGATTCACCGAGCTGCGCGGCATAGTGCGCATATACGACCGATATCGGCGACTGGAGTGCCGGAAACCGCTTCTTGT
>JADGIZ010000062.1:0-32344 GCA_027604665.1 Polyrhizophydium stewartii | reverse complement strand
CTGCCGCCCGCCCGTTCGCATGCCCGCGTTCACGCCCCGCGCGCATGCCCGCGCCGGGCTGGCGGCGGGCAGGCGGCCGCCTCCTGTGCGCAGCAGCAGCGGCCGGCACTCCGCACCTGGCGATCTCCACCGCAACCGCAACGCGCCTCCGCGCGCCGCCTTTCATTCCCCGCCTTTCATTCCCCGCCTGCCGCCCTCAGTCGCCGGCCCTCGGTCGCTGGCGCTGCCGTCGTCCAGCAGCGGGTCGTCGGCGCCCATCTCGACGTCCGAGCCGTCGCTGGCGATAAACCCGTCCAGATCCGTGTCGCTGCTGTCCGCGCCCTCCTCGTCGCTGCCGTCCGTGCCGACCGCCTCGCCCGCGTCGTCGCTGTCCTCGATGTCGTCGCCGCTGTCGCCCGCAATGCGCCGGCCGCGTCCGCCGCCACCGCCGCCACGACTGCCGCCGCCCGATGCCCGCGGCCCGAGGCCCGATCGCGCCGGCAGCTGCGGCGGCCACACGCCCGCGCTGGTGCCCGCGCTCGACGCCGCCGTCGCCGCAGCCTGCGACAGGCTGAGCCCCTGCGACAGCGCCGCGAGCCCCAGCCGCCGCCCGGGGCCAAGCCGCCGCACGCGCTGCACGCCCGCCACAACCGCTCCCGCCGCGCCCGCCGGCGGCTGCGCAGCCTGCGTGGCCGCCGCGCCCGCCGACACGATCGACGCCGACGCGGGCGACGACGACGCTCCGCCGCTCGACGACGGCTGTGTGCCGCCCGCCGCCGCCGCCGCCGCCGCCGTGGGTGCCCGCCCGCGCGCAAGCCCCATGCGCCGCATCGGCGCGAGGTTCAGCGCCGCTGCCGGCACCGGCGCCGCCGCTGGCACCTCGGGCGCGGGCTCCAGGTCCGGCGACCCGGCCATCTCGCCAGAGTCCGACGCGTCCGAAGCATGAGAAGCATCGTCGCCGCCGTCGACATCTCCGCCGCCGCCGCCGCCGCCGCCGACCAAGTCCAGATCCGACCCGTCGCCTGCCCGTCGCTGCCGCTTCCTGCCGCCGCGCGGCTCGCCCTCGTCCGCGCTGTCGCTGTCGACAACCTCGGGCTCCTCCTCCTCGCCGCCTTTGCCACCGTCGCCGCCACCGTCGCCGTCGTCGCCACCACCCGCGTCGCTCTCGGCCGCCGTCGGCAGCGGGCCGGGCCTGTGCACCGCACGCCGCTTGCGCAGCACCTCGGCGGGCTTAAACTGCCCTCCGCGCGTGCTCGTGAACATGCGCCCAGACTTGCCCTGCTCGAAGCAGTCAGCATCGCCCACAGTCTCACGCGTCTCACGCGGCAGGTCTCCGCCACCTCACCCGGTACTCGACCGGCATCTCCGCGTCGCTCAGCACCGCTGCCGCTGCTGCTGCTCCTGCCGCCGGCTTGCGCGCCGCGGCGCCGGACGCACGCTTGGCGCCGCTGCTTCTGGCGCTGGCCACGACGCCACTGCCGCTACCGGCGCTCTTGCCCTTGGCCTGCTTGCCGCGCTTCGCCGACGCACGCTCGCGCTCGCGCTCGCGCTCCTGCTCGCCGTCGCTGACGCCATCACCACGGCCATCGCCTGCTCCGCCCGCGCTGCCGTCGCTGCCCCCGCCGTCCTCGTCCGCGCCGACAACGTTCGGGATCTGCGACGAAATCACCTCGCCCGTGATCGCCCGATGCTTGAGATTGCCAATCGAAAACGCCTGCAGACTGTTGTTGTCCGCCAGCAGCCGCTTGACCTCGTACAAGAACGTCTCGAGCGTCTTGCGCATCGGCGGCACACACGCCGCAAGCGCCGCATCCCGCGCCGTCTTGGACTCGCTGCACACAGACTGCAGCAGCCGCGTGCCCGTCTGCACCCGCCGCAGCATCTTGATAATGTCCTCGCGCGCGCGCTTGAACTCGCGCGTCAGCACCGGGAGCACCCGCTTGATGAACGCCTGCAAGAACGCCCGGCTCTGCTTCAGCAGTACGCTCTTGAGCGCCGCCTGCTCGAACCGCCGCACGTGCCCAACCGCCGTCGTGAAGCACGTCGTCAGTTGCGAAATGGTCGCCAGCGCAGCGGCCCCGCCCTCGGCCCCGCCGTCGGCCGAGAACTGGCCCGCAACCTGGCACAGCCCGCCAAACGCCGCCTTGTAGAACGACAGGAACGTGCTGCGCGTCAGGAGCGGATACTCCTCGAGCACCGCCGCGTCGCGCTCCGCCAGCGCGTCAAACGCCCGCGTCACGTAGTCCTCAATGACCTGCAGCGGATCCGCCGCCATCGAAATGTGCTGCTGGATCAGGAACATGAGCGTCTCGCTCTTGAGCGTGCTTGCGTCGCGCCAGCTGCGGCTCACAAAGCTCTTCGAAAAGAACCGCAGCCGCGTGTGCATGCCCTCGCTCGCAGGTCCCAGCGTCTGCAGCGCCGTCAGCACCGTCTGAAGGCCGGCGGCCGCCTCGGCCGTCACAAGACACTTTTCGAACCGCGCCATGTAGTCAAATGCGCCAGCAACAAGCTGCTCCTGTCGCGGCGCGTCGCCGCCGGCATCGCCGCCGTCGCCGCCTCCGGATCTTCGAGCGTCCGACTGGAGAAGCACCGACCTGCTCGCCAGCACCTCGAGAAAGTTGATCCGGTCGTCGCGCATCGCCGAGTCCGCCAGCGCCGGCCACCTGAGCAGAGACGCCACCACGCGCATGATCGTCTCAAACATGCCCAGCAGCGGCAGATCCACAACGCCAATCACGCTGTCCGCGTCCGTCATCAGCTCCTGCAGCCCGTTGGCCACCGTCTCGAGCGCCTTGCACACGCCGGGCATCACCACCACAAGACGCGAAAACACCTCGCGCGCCGTCAGCCGCGACACGAGCTCCACGTCCGCCCGCCCAAGCAGCGCCCGCCGTGCCGCTGTGCGCTGTTTTGGGCCAAAGTGCACGTCCACCTTGATCGCCAGGTCAGAGAGCAGAAACTCGAGCTCGCCGATCCCGAGCCCATTGCGCTCGCCCTCGCCCTCGCCCTCGGCCGCTACCACCAGCAGCGAAAACACGTCCAGCTCCAGCTCGCGCATCAGCGGCCGCAGCTCGCGCATCTCCCACAGCAGCGGCGCCGTGCGCGCCTTGGCAGGCGCCTTGGCTCCCCGGCCGCCCTTGCGCGGCTTGGGCTCGGGCGTGTCCCACGGCGTCGCCGGCGGGTTGTCCAGCATCTGCATCCGCATCCGCACGTATGCGCAGTGCAGTATCAGATCTCGCGCCTCGTCGCCACACAAACGCGCTTGAACTCACCTGC
This sequence comes from Polyrhizophydium stewartii, assembly GCA_027604665.1. Taxonomy (NCBI): domain Eukaryota; kingdom Fungi; phylum Chytridiomycota; class Chytridiomycetes; order Rhizophydiales; genus Polyrhizophydium; species Polyrhizophydium stewartii. Next base: position 29,089 of record JADGIZ010000062.1, on the reverse strand, counting down.
GGGTCGTCCTCAACAAACAGAACCGCCGATGAAGGCACAACCACCGTGGCTCGCGTGCCGCCCGCTGCCCCTGAGCCTGTTGCCGCGCTCGCGCCGTCCAATGCACCCGCCGACGCGTCCTCGGCCATCGAAGGCGGCAGCCAGCCCGGTAGCGCATTCAGAATCGACTGTAGATACTGCTCCAGCTCGAGAATGTGCGAGACGCGCGCCAAGCAGAGCGGGCCTGTCTGGTCGTCGGCTCTAGCACTGTGGTAGTTGAGCACCTCGCGCAGCCTGTGCAGCCACGACAGCGCACATGGGTCAGCTATGCCATAGCCCCATCCACCTGGCGCAGCAGGATTCAGCAGCTCGCCACGCGCACAGATGCACGCACCAGTTGATGGCCGCAAATAGCGCCGTGCACATGGCGTGCCGTGCAGCGGCGTCAAACTCGACATTAATCTCCTGCTCACCCGCCGCCGCCACAAGCACCATCGCCACCAGCACAATCACCAGCACGACATCGCATCGTCAGCCGCCGCACGGACTGCAGATCATGGCAAACGAGCATCCAGACGCACCGCAACGTCCTGGCGTGCAAACAGCAGCAGCCCGGCAAATAGCAGCAGCTGCAGTGTGTCGTCAGGCGGCGCAGGCATCGCCGCATCACACGCCTGCAGCAGCTTGAACTCGGAGCACAGCACGGCCAGCACGCTCGCATCGCGCGCAAGCTGGAACACGTCGCCCTCTGGCGCGGGTTGCGGCATGTGCGCCGCGACGTCGCCGATCGCGCGGAGCGAAAGCGGGTACAGCTGCACACATCCATCACAGTTCTGCCGATCGGATAGTCTCGCCGTCAGCCCACATCGCTGTTGGCTCGTACAAGAATAAGCAACCAAGCCTCCACGACACTCACATCAATGTCCATCCACTTGGCCGGCGCGGCCACAAGCCGCGGCAGGTCCTCCGCGGCGGCGCGCACGTGCCCGACAACCTCGACCGCCTCGGCCTCCTCGAGCACAAACAGACTCAGGAAGCTGCCAATCACGCGTTTGCGCAGCCACTTGACAAACGCTGCGTCCAGCTTGCCCTGGCTGACCGCAAACGCAATTTCGTCAAAGGCAATGCAGATGCAGGCCTTGGCGCCGCCATGGAGTACCCGGTAACAGCCAGCGGCCAGCCCATGTGGCATGGACATCGGTCGTGTCAGCGATCCCCGTTCGTGCCGTTTTGTGCGTCGATGGGGGAGTGCACACGCTCCCCGCCTCCCAATCCTCATCCCACCATGCTCTGCCGGCAGCTCGAGACAGCCATCTCAAAGATCTGCTGCGATTGCTTGCGCGTATGCGGCGTCATCTTGCCTGCGGCCACCGTCAGCGAGTCAGCCCAAGATCAGCTTGCCGCCGCCTCCCCCCACACACCGTTGCCCGCCATCCAAGTCCTCGTTCAACATACCTCGCTCGGCAAGTTTTTGAATCAGCACCACAGCACCCAGCACGCCGATTTGCTTGTACTTGCGGTCGCTACCACCCAGCTGCTTGCGGATCACAATATGCAAATCCGTGAGGATCGACGACTCGTACGAGACGACTTGCGCGCCAGCACTGGGGTCAAACGACTCGTTGTCGCTCTGCGTGGCGGGACAGGGCTTTCAGGCATGTCAGGTCACGATACTCTCGATGGGCCAGGACATCCATTCTCGGCCGACTCGCATGAAGGCACAAACTCACCAGCACAGCGAGATTCGAGAGCACTTCAAAGAACTTTCGCACGCTGGACATGCTCAGCTTGTCGAGATCTGACACCGCCAACACGTCAGCCAACCTCGACATCACCACGACCCGGGCTCCTTCTCCCGCGCTGGGAATCGTCAGACAACACAGCACAACCCACGGTCCAAAATGCTCTTGATAAAAATAGAAAACGGCGTCACGTTCTCGGGCTCGTTGCGCGACAGATCCAAGAGCACATTGAGACTGACGGTGATGTTGAAATCAATGCCCGTGCCAATGTGCGTCGCCAACGACGCAATCACTTGCTGCCTGCCAACAACGTCGCTCGCTCGGAACAGCCCTGCGTAGACCTCGATGCACAGATCGTGGCAGGACTCGAGCGCCGTCGACAGCATAAAGTCGGCGAGGCCGAGGATCGAGTTGAAGTACCTGCCGCGTCAACCGCAAGCCAGTGTCAGCACGCCTGAGTCGCCAAACGAGAAACGCAATGATGCGGTGCGGACGACGAAGCAGCAGATGGGGGCGGGGCTGCCGTTTGCGTCACTTGCCCCGGGATGCTCGCGCCGTGGTCGGCCAGCGTGCGGCGGATCAGCGCAGGCGTCAGATCGCCAGTCAGAGCCTTCTTCTTGACAACGGCCTGCGCCTTCTTGCGGTGCGACATGGACAGCGAGTACACGACAATTACGACCAGCATGTCTAGCGGGCGAAACATGCTGGGCGTCTCAATGTCGCTGATGGCGCGCAGCCACGCATCCTGCAGAAATGGCCTCGTCTGCAGCGACGTGCGGATGCTCTCTGCATCTCGCGTCAGCCAAGAAGCACATCACGGCTGGATGACCCTCTGCCTCTCTTGCAGTCTGCCGCACACACGCACCGAGAATCAATGCCTGCGGCTGCCGCTCGGGCTTCTTGCCCTTGGACCGCCCAACCTCGACCTCCTTGGCCTCCATCCGCAACACATTTGCAATCGCGTCCATGCTGAGCCGCATGCGGATCCGCCTGATAGCGCCAGGCGCCGATTCCGGCGAGACCAGATGCAGCAAGAACCGGATCACGACCGGCAGCGTGTCGAGATCGGCCGACTCGAGCTTGTCGATGCACCGCTCGCGCACGGCCGCCAGCGCGTCCTCGTCCATGGACAGGCTCGTGAGCGTGTCCAGCACCGCGCGCGTCAGATCCGGCACTTGCGTCATGAGGTCGATCAAGTACAGCGACGCGCGCTGGTGCTCGCTGTCCACGACCATTTCGGGGATGCTGCCCACAAGCTCAATCTGGACCTCGTGCGACGCAATCTGGAGCACTTCGACCAGCTTCTCGAGCATCGCGCCGGAGTCGACGATGTAGTCCAGCCAGCACAGCTGCTTGATGATCATCTTGGGCACGTTGGCGCCTGTGTTTGTTCTGCAGACAAGTCCATGGCGCCGCGACGAGGTTCTGGTCAGCCGCTTGCCGCGATCCTCGCCGCGGAGGGCGGGCCCGCTCACATGTCGTGCGCCGTGAACTCGGCCAGCTTCTCGAGCAGCCGCTGCACCACAAACGGCTGCAGCGAGTCGATCCCGAGCAGCATCCGCGCAAGCGTCGTCTGTCGCAGCATGGTCCTGCCCGTGCACAAGCCCGTCAGCCGCGACGACGAGCACGCACGCAGACACGCCGACGCCACGCACCCGGCGCCGCTGCCGCTGCCGCTGCCGCCAACTTCACCCGTGCCGCCTGCCGCGGCGCGCCGCACCTCGCCCAGCAGCGCAGCGAGCGTTTCGGGCGAGTCCATCTGCGAGCCAAGGTCGTCGAGAAAGGCGTCTCGGTCCGCAGGCGACATGCCCTTGAGCCGCGCCTGCAGACGGGTGCCAAACACAAACGCCGACTGCGCCGAGTCTGCTGGCCATCAGCAACGCCGAGCCGCCGCAAGGCCATGCCAGGCCCTGCGTGGTACGGCGCTCACCAAACCACCAGCGCTGCGCGCCGCTGCCTCCGCTGCCTCCGCTGCCGCTGTCAACGTCCGCGTTGCCGAGACGCAGGCCCGCCTGCTGGACGGCCGCCACAAACGGGCCGTAGTCTGTCGGACGCACCACGCTGCGTCAGCCGCGCTCCACATGTTGGTGCACCCCGTGGCTCCATGCTCCGCCCCCCCCCCGGTCGCCGAGCCGCCGCAGCCCACCGCCAATCATCGAGCCCAAGCGTTCGGACAGGTTCGGACGCAAGCAATTCTTCCGCTCGCGTTCATTTCGTGAGCGGAACGCCATCGAGATCCTCATCGTCGTCGTCGTCGTCGTCGGCGACCACGGCCATCGGCGCCGCAGAGAGCACCTGCCGCGGCGGCAGCTGCAGCGGGACGCCGTCAATGTCCTCGTCCTCTTCGGCATCGCCGTCGTTGTTGCTGGCCGCAGCGGGGGCAGCCGGCGCGGGCTTGGGCGGCAGCTGGAGAGGCACGCCGTCAAGATCCTCATCGTCATCTCCGTCGCCATCGACCGCGGCAGGAGCAGCGGCGGTCCCAACAGCAGCAACGGATGTGGCAGCGGCAGCAGCGGCAGGCGCAGCGCCTTGTGCGGCCGGCGCGGCTCCCGGCGACCTGACCGGCGCCGCCAGCGGCTCTCCGTCGAGATCCTCGTCGCGGCCTGCATCTGCTGGCGCTGATGCGGGCGGCGCAGCAGCCTCGATGGACTCCTCGGTTGTCGCCTGCGCCGCCCCGGCCTGTGCGTTGCGCCGGAGCTCGTCCAGCACACGGCGCGTCGGCTCGGCTTCGATAGGCACAAACCCGGTCATTGGCGCGCGCACAAACTTGGCCGCCGTCGGGTCCGCCGCGCCGGAGCCTGTCCCGTCGCCGTCGCCGTCCACAGATCCCGCCCCGCGGCCGCCGCTCGCAACGCCGGTGCGGTCGCCACTGGCAAACGCGGCCCGCAGCTCCTCGGCCGCGCTGCCCGTCAGCACATGGTACGCCTCCCACGCAGCCACCACGGCCATGACGGCCTTGCGGATCTGCTCCGCCTTGAGCCGCGACTCGACCGCACGCCACTGCAGGCCAAAGTGCGCAAACACCTCGTCCAAGTGCTTCTGCACGCCCGCGCGGAGCCGCCATCCGTTGGGGCTCACGACCGTGTTGCACAGGACGTCGCTCAGCAGAAACAGCCGGCCCATCTTGGTCGGCACCAGCGGCGTCGTCGGCGCCAGCAGCGACCGCAACAGGATGTTCTGGATTTCCTCGGTCGCGTCCACCCGCTCGATGCAGAACACCATCGCCTTGGCAATCTGCAGGCGGTCCGTCGTCATGCGCCGCAGCATGCGTGCAAACCGCTTGCGCTCGGCCACTGTCAGCGGACCGCGACGCAGCTCCACATCCTCGGGATCGCCGCCATCAAGCGTGTCTGATCCGTCGTCGCTCGCGGCACCGTCGTCGTCCGATGCACCCTGCACGCTTGAGTGAGCCAACAGAGCCGACGCTGCCAAAGCAAGCGCAGCAGCCGCCGCGTGCGTGCATGCAACCCACAGGCTGGTCGCTGAACGGCTGCGGGGGCGGGATCCATAGCGGGCCGTCCTTGACCATCGAAAACGGCTCCTCGCACCAGCGGTCGATCTGGTCGCCCTGCGTCAGCGAGTAGAGCTTCCAGCGGTAGTATTGGTGCTCTCTGGACTGCAGGTCCGTCGGGTCAGCGCACGCAGCAGAGCAGCAGCGGCAGCGCGCGCGCGGCCGCAGAGGCACGGAAACGGCGGCGGCTCGCGACCTTGTAGTTGACCAGAAACGCGAAATCTGGGTTGCCGCTCTCGGCCCTGATCCGATGCTGCTCGAAATGCGGGCCGTGCACAAGCACGCTCTCGATGGTACTGTGGATGATCACGAGCTGCTGCTTGTCCGACGGCACCGCAACGTGGATCTCGCCTGCGGCGCTGCGCAGGCGGTCCCGAGGGCGGTCTTTGGCCCCACCCAGCAACGGGCGATTGTCAGTCCCTGGCCCATCGTGCGTGCGGTCCCCAAAAGCGCTGACCGACCTCGGATGCCCATCGCGAGCTTGCGCCGCCGTGCCTCGGCCTCGGGCATGGCTTGTCGATCGCGGCAGCGTCAGCATCTCGGCATGCATCTTGCATCGACGCCGCGTCAGCTCGTTCGGCGCTCACCAAAGACGGGCTCCTCGGGCAGCGTCATGCCCTTTCCCCAGTCCAGATGCATCGGCACGCCAAAGAGCTCGCGGCCTGCGAGCGCAGCTAGCGCGTCCTCGGCATCTTCGCGCCGCATGAAGCACACAAACCCCCACTTGCGGTCGCGCCGCATCTCCTCCTCGTTGCGCGGCACCATGACCTTGACGCTCGCCAGCGGGCCAAACATGCCGAACATCTGGTTCAGATCGTCCTCGACCACGCTCATCTTCATGTTGCCAACAAACAGGTTGGTCGTGGTCGAGTAGGCGTCGTCGAGTTGAGCCGACGCGCTTGACAGGATGCTGTCGGCAAGGCTCGCGAGGCCAGGCCGCGATGAGGATCCCGCAGCGGCGCCTCCGCTGCTGTTGCCGCGGCCACTGGTACTCCCACCACCGCCACTCGCTGTCGATCCCGCCGCCGAGCGGTTGCGCTTGCTAGCGTCGGCATTCTGCTGCTTGAGCTCCTCGAGGAAGGCGTCCATGTTGCGGCGCTTCTGTGCTCGGCTCTCGAAGACCGGCGGCGGCGGCTTCGGCGCGGCCGGCTTGGGCGCGGACGCCGCTGCGGCAGCGGGCGCCTTTGCTGATCCAGGCTTTGGCTGCTCCGCAGGCTCTGCTCCCGGGTCGTGGTCTGGCGCCGACACCGTCGCCTTGACCCAGCGGCGCACCGAGCTGGTCTGCTCAAACGACGCAGTGAACTCCTCGAGCACGCGGGCGGCCTCCTCCTCCTCGCGCTGCCCGGGCGGGCATAAGGACACCGAGTCAGCGCGCAGGATGTTGCGGGTGCGACGTCAGAAGCCCCTGCTGCACCTTGCGCCGGGCCTCGTCGGCCTCGCGCTGCTTCTCGAGAGCCGACTTCTTCTGCACGCCGACGCTGAACGCCGCGATCTTGGCCTTGGTCAGGGTCTGCGAGGCGGCGGGCGTGAGCGCTGCTGCCGCGGCCTGCGAGCGGTGCTGGAAGAGGGTGCGCTGCGGCGGCCATCCGAGGCGCGAGCTGCACGCGCAGGCACCTTGGCGCTGCCCGGCTTGGGCTTGTTGATGCCCCATGGCAGCTTGCGGTCCTTGTCGTCCTTGTCCTTGTCGCCCTTGCCCATGTCGCGGCAAGCCCAGATCCGGCGACCCATCGCAGCCTGGACCGCAGACGCTCTCGGGCAGCCGAGTGTACCTGCGCACGTTGGCGACTAGCCAGACCGCCATCCGCGTCGGGGCTTCCGTCCGCGTGCTTTCCCCCACTTCTTCGAAGGCCGACTCCACCATGGCGGCCGCTGCATCGTCGACGCCGCAGACGCTCCCGCCGCTGCCCGGAAGCAAGGTGATGGCCACTTGCCAGCGACTTGCAATCGCGAGCCGCCCGCTGACAGCAGCATCTCACACACAAACCGTGCCTGCCGCTGGGCGTGCGTGGACGGCGCATCGCCGCGCGGCGCGAATCTAAAATGCCCCGATTGCATTCGCATGCCGGCCTGTCCCAGATCCAGCAGCCGCCGCAGATGGCCGGCAGCGACCACCTGCAGCTGTCCAACGTCGAGAACAAGTACCGCGCGCAGGTCTTCTCGATGCGCATCCGCCTGGTCGAGCTGTTCCAGGACTTTGATAAGCTGCGATCGGGCCTCATGACGGCATCGCAGTTTCGCCGCTGCGTCGCGGCCTCGATGGATAAAGGCGTCGTGTCGCCGCTGACCGACGCCGAAGTCAACGTGCTCATCGACCACTACCTCGATCCCAAGACGCGTATGGTCCACTGGCGCGCGTTCGTCGACAGCATCGACAAAGGTGCGCATCTCTCCGTATCTGCCGCATGTGCTGCACTGCTCGCGAGGCGGACGCTCCGCGATGCGATCCGTGACCGCAACGCGCAAGATTCCTGCCCTGACACCCCTTGCGCTTTCCGCCTCGGCAGTTTTTGGCGCCAAGCAGCTCGAGAACTCGCCCACATCGTACGAGCAGGACATTGTCAAGCCCTTCCGCCGCCCGCTCAGCCCGAGCTCCGAGCAGAACCTTGCCGAGGTCATCAGCCGCCTCAGGTCGTATGTAAAGCACCACGGGTCGGACGTCAAGTCGTGGTTCAAAGACTTTGACAAGTACAACAACGGTGCGACGATGCTTTATCTTACCAGCTTGACGCTGGCTGCCAGCTGGCTTCCTTGGCTGACTTGCGCTTACGATGCCGCATTCAGGATATGTCACGTACAACCAGTTCCGCCGCGGCATTCCGCAGAACTTGCTCAGCATGGAGGAGGAGGATCTTCTCCTGACACGATATGGCGAGGTCCTCACCGGCACGGTCAACTACTTCAAGATGAACACGGACGTGAACCGGAAGCGTGCGTGCTTCCAACACAGTCGGCGAAGGAAGAGTGGCCATGAGGCAAATCGCCGTTGCTGACTGGCGGCTCTTCTCTCTGCAGCACCGAGGCCCACGATCGACCAGTCCCAACTCGTCGCCAAGCTCAAGCCGAGCGGCGACTGGTACGACGATCATGTGCCCGTTGGCACTGAGGAGCTGCTGCACCACAACAATGCTCAAGGCAGCAACAAGCCCAGCGTCGAGATCATCGAAGAGAAGATCAAGAAGTGTATGTTCCACAGCCGCATCTTGACGCTGATTCGCATCGAATGCTGACTAGCGCTGCTCGCCGGCAAACCGGGCAGACGTGTACAAGAACCGCGTGCGCCTGATCGAGTTCTTCCGTGACTACGACAGGCACAACTGTGGCGTGGTCACCGAGCCTCAGGCGAGCCGTCTCCCTTGTTAATGTCACATCAATCTCATGTTTTTTGCTGATTCGGCCTCTTCATCAGTTCCAAGCAGGTGTCAGACTCGCATCGCTCCCGCTTGAGCAGTCGGAATACGCCGTTCTGCGTGCGCAGTACCAGGACAATACAGGCCGCGTCAACTACCGCCGTTTCTGCAAGTCGATCGACGATGGTCCGTGATCACGATGGCAACCCTAACCATCACAGTCGAAGCTGATGCAAAGGCAGTCTTCACCATCAACAACCTTGAGCGAAGCCCCTTGACGAGCGTCCACCCGCCGTCGCGCGACTGGCTCATGCAGGGCAGCAATGAGCTGACGCCGCCCGAGGAAGCGCGGTGTGCCCAGATCATTGCGCGATTCCGCACCATCATGAAGCAGCGGCGTCTTCTGCTTGCGCCGTTCTTCAAGGACTTTGACAAGGTACGCGCAGCATCCAATCAAACGAACGCTCTGCGAAACCATCCGCCTGACACACCAGATCGCAGTACCTCGGCAACATGGGCCGTGTTACGCGCTCGCACTTTAGCCGACTGCTGTCGACCAACAACCTGCACGTCTCAGACGACGACCTGCACATACTGTTCAAAAAGTACGAGGACCGCACGCAGGGCAAGGTCAACTACATGGAGTTTATCCGCACGATCGACCCGGACAGTGAGTAATGCAGATCAGGTCGCTTTGGCGCAAGCCATGTTGCTGCTGCTGACGGCACGGCTCAGCCTACATCGCGTACAACACGGCTCCCTGCGAGCCAGAGCTCGAAGGGTGCTCCGAGAAACCAGCAACGCCGTCCAAAGGCTCTCGCGAGCGGCGTCCGTCGATCGAGAATGTACTGAAACGACTGCGCAACTACGTCGGCCCCAAGCGAATCCGCGTCTCTGAGTTTTTCAAGGACTTTGACAAGCTGCGCTGCTACTCGATCCGCCGCGAGGAGTTTATTCGCGGCCTGGGCTGCATCGGTATCAATCTGTCCGAGGAAGACCGCGAGGTGCTGGCGGACCACTATTGCGACGAGCGTCGAAAGGGCTGCTGCCTCTGGAAGGACTTTGAAGCGGAGGTCGAGAAAGGTGCATGCAAAGTGCGCCGGCTCGCAGCTTCTGGATTTGCTGCTGACGCTCGCCCTTGGCCAAAGTTTTTGGCGAAAAGCACCTCGAGAGCCGTCCGACCTACGTGCACCCGACGCAGACGGAGCGCGCGTCTCCGTTTGTGCTCGTTAAGCAGCCGCTCACGCCTCAAGAGACGGCGCTCCTTGAGCGCACGCTCAACAACATCCGCGAGCATCTGCGGCTGCGGCAGTGCAGCGTCAAGCCCTTCTTCCGCGACCTTGACAAAGTCAACACGGGCACAGGCCACGTCACCAAGTCGCAGTTCCGCCAGTGCCTCACGTACATGAAATGCGACGTCACAGACGAAGAGTTTGAGGTGCTCTGCAAGAAATGGTCCAAGTCCGAGAGCGGAGTAGAATACAGTGAGTCCGGGGTCGATGAGCCACGCGCCAAGATGGACTATATCAAGGACGTGGGACAGAACATCAACTACCTGCTCTTCCTCGAGGAGCTCGAGACGGGCATGAGCGACCAGCAGCCGAGCGGCAGCGAGCGCGCGCCTGCAGCCGCTGCCGTGATTCCGGGATCCATGGCCAATGCCAAACCAATCAAGGCGGGCGTCGTGCCCAAGAAGCCGCAGGATCCGGTCATCAACGAGGACGAGTTTGAGAAGCTGATGATGCGCATCAAAATCAAGGTGCGCTCGCACATTATGCTGGCCGACGAGCCTCTGTAACTCAGGCGGCGCCGCGCGTACTGACACTCTGCGGCCGCTCTGCAGGCCAAAACTGAGCGCATCCGAGTGATTGATTTCATGGCCGACTTTGACCATCTCAAGCACGGCAAGATCACCCGGAACGAGTTCCGCCGCGCCATCAAGGTGCTCTACACGGACCTCACCGAGGCAAGTTTCGCTTGCTTCACAACGCACTACCGTGTTGCGCGCACGGGCTGACTGATGGGGGCTCGCGACCGATGCACAGGCGGACTTGCAGGCACTCGAGGTCAAATTCCAGTCCGAAAACGATCCGCGGTTTGTCAACTACGTGGTTTTCTCGGACATGGTTGAATCCGTGTTCACGAAAAAGGGCCTCGAGAAGAACCCGCTTGCGGAGCCCGAACAGTTCAATGTTTACTCGAACGGCTGGGAGGCCGATCCGTCCGTGAACGTGCTGTCGCCCGAGGAGATGGCGATCCTCAATACGGTGCTGGCCCGTCTCGACAAGAAGGTGCGCGAGCGCCGCGTCGATGCACTCAGCTACATGGAGGACTACGACTTTGTCAAAGAGGGTGAGGCTCCCGCTGCACCGCACTTGCGGGACCGGAAGCGAGGGTGTGCTGACGTGCTGGCGGCGGTGCACACGCAGGCACCATCACATCGAACCAGTTCCGCTCGGTGCTCAACAGCATGAACCTCGGCGTGACCGACCGAGAGATGGCGGTGCTGACAAAGTACCTGGCGACCAACAGCTCGATGGCGCGCCTCAACTACCGCAAGCTCGCTCAGTCCTGAGCTCAGAAGGGCGGGCTGGGTCGGGCCCAGCGTCCGTTTTGGAACCAAAAAAGACTTGGTCGTGTTGCGGCAAAGATGCAGCCCGACGCTGCGATGGTGCCGGCGCAACCAGTCGGGGCCGCGGCCGCTGTGGCTGCCGCTGCGGCCGCGACGCAGGCAGGCGGCGCACCGGCCCGGCCCGGGCGCCAGCGCTCCGTCTCGGACCAGCCAGGTGGCGTGCTGCTCTCCGAGCCAGGCGGCGCATCTCGAGACGCCGGCGGCACAGGCGGAGATGGCGACCGCCGCTCACAGGGCGTCCCGCCGTGGTCGGCGGCTACGGCGGCCAGCGGCGTCGCAGGAGCTGGCGCCGCTGGACGCAGCAGCAGCACGCTGAGCAGCGGCCACGGCCGGGCGTCGCCGCCGCCGCCGCTGCGTGGCGTGCGGTCGGCGTCCGACGGCGGCATCGGCGGGCTTCGGCACCGCCGCCTGACCACGGCGAGCGCCGGGAGCATGCGCCCGTCGACGGCAGGCTCTGCGCTGCTCCGCGACCGCCGCGAGTCCGTGCGGCGCGCTGGCCACCTGGTACGCCGCTCGAGCAGCTTCGGCGGCGGCCCGCTTGTCGTGCGCACGTCGCTGCCGGGCACTCCGCCCGCGGCCTCGACGCCCGCGGCGGCCGACGCCGGGCCGCTCCGCTGGGTCATCCTCATGCTGTCCTGCTTCTTACTGTTCGGCAACTACTATGCCTACGACAACCCTGCGGCGCTCAACCGGCCCCTGTGCGAGTTCCTCGGGCACGACTACGACACATGGCAGTACGAGCTCAATCTGCTCTACGCCGTGTACTCGTTCCCAAACATGCTGCTGCCCTTTTTCGGCGGCCAGATGGTCGACCGCTTCAGCCCGCAGTCGGTGCTACTCGTCCTCTCGGCGGCCGTGTGCATCGGCCAGACGCTGTTCTCGCTCGGCGTCTCGCTCAAGAGCTTTGGGTTGATGCTCGCGGGCCGCGTGCTCTTTGGCATCGGCGGCGAGAGCATCGGCGTGGTGCAGTCGAGCATCACGACCAGTTACTTTCGCAACAAGGAGCTCGCCTTTGCGCTCGGCCTCAACCTGTGCATCTCGAGGCTCGGCTCCGTGGTCAACTCGGTGCTGTCGCCGCGCATCGCGGCCTCGGTCGACGCCTCGGCAGCGGTGTGGGCCGGCAGCGCATCGTGCTACGTGTCGCTTGCGTGCGCCGTCGTGCTGGCCGGCATCATCCATGCACAGGACCGCAGAGCCAATGCGGCGCGCAAGTCGCTGCCTGCGCTGATCCCCACGTCGGGTCGACCGCAGCGGGCTGCGGGCGGACTACTGTCGGAGGAGTGCACGCCGCTGCTCAGCGGCCAAAGCGACCACGACTCGCCCGAGAGCGACACGGCGCTGCTCATCCCGGACGGCGCAGACGGCGATGCAAACCTTGGCGAGCTCACGCCGACCGAGGCAGATCGTGTCGACGATGCTGCGCCTGGCACGCTCTCGTCGCAGCTCATCAACAGCTTCACAAACCTGCACCTACTACCGTTCTCGTTTTGGATGCTGTGCCTCATCTGCATTCTTCTTTACGGCACCGTGGTGCCGTTCAACAACATTGCCTCGGACTTTCTCATGTCCAAGTGGTACCCGGGCGACACGCAGACGGCCGGCGTGGTCATGAGTATCCCGGACCTCATGTCTACCGTGCTTGTCCCGATATTTGGATACCTTGTCGACCGATACGGCGGTCGTGCGGCCGTGCTGCTCGCATGCGCGCTGGTCATTGCCGGCGTCCATCTGACGCTTGGGTTGACGATGCTCAACCCAGTGATCCCGCTCGTCGTGCTCGGCTTCAGCTACTCGCTTTACGGAGTCGCCATTTGGCCCTCGGTCGCGACGGTCGTGCAGCATCGCGAGCAGAAGCTCCACAGCCAGGCGCCGGACGACGACCCGCCGCGCCTGCTTGGCGCTGCGTTTGGGCTCTCTACTTCGGCGCTCAATGCGTCGCTGACTGTCGTGCCTCTCATGACCGCGCAGATCCGCGTGCAAGGCGGCTCGTTTCTTCCTGTGGAGCTATTCTTTGTCGCACTGGCGCTGGTTGGCGCGCTCTGCTGCGGCGTCCTGTGGGTCTTGGACTTGGCCAACGATAGTGTCCTACAGATGCCCGAGCTCGTGCCGCCATCGCCGACGGCGCCAGCCGGCAGCGTTGCCGATGACGACATTGCAGACGACGGCGACGACACCAACTCGGAGCGCGTCTCTTTGGTCGATTCGGTGTGGCGCGGGGATCTTGGTGGCCAGAGCCAGTTCGAGTCGCAAAGCATCTACCGTGCGTCGCTGCGAGGATCGGGGCTGTTGGCGCCATCGGGTCTGGCCGAGTCAGTCCTTGCCGAGGAGCTTTCGCTGCTCGAGCGTCCGCCGGATTCCTCCCAGCCCGCGCAGGACCCACTGGTGTCGCCATTGCGGGTATCGTCGGTGATTCCGATCGAGATGCCGGCACTGCGCCAGCCCGATCCGCAGCCGAGCCGGCTCTCAAGTCCCACGCACGGACTCGAGCTCGCCAAGGACTCTGCGGCGGCAAGCCCGGCCAAAGTTGACCCACAAGCAAGCCCATGTGCCCAAGAGCTCGCGGGTTCGGGCGATCGCGCGGGCGACAGTTCAGATGCAGGGTCGTTCCTGGTCATCAATGTTCGCAACGCCGAGCCAGCGGCTGACCAGAGCCCACTGGACTCTGCTGGCGGCCACGTCAGCGACATGCTCGACGGCCAACCAGGCGAGGGCCGGCCTCGAGATCAGCAAGAGCCCCCGGCTGAGTCGACCAAGCCCCCGATCCTTGACAGACTGTTCCTTCCCGCGACGGTCGTCTCGCCGCTCTTCTCGCCTCTGTCTCCGGGCGAGAGCACCTCGGGGCAGAGCGCTCAGCCGGCACCCCTTGCCGCGGGCCTCTTTGGGCAGCCGCACCGCCGCACGCCGCTTGCGGGACTCGGCGTGCCGGGCATCGGGCTGATGCGGCCACCGTTCGCGGCACAGCCCATCGCGGCGCCGGCGCCAGCACCGGCGGCACTCGGGGCCGCGTCGAGCGCGCTCGCGCCGCAGTACGTGCGGGCCGCGCGCCCGGGCAACCACAGCCGCAGCGACATGTCGTCGGTGGAATGAAGAGCCGCACACGGGACCCGCGATTTTTGAGGACCTTCCTCCAATCGCCCGCCGAGGCACCAACTGTCGACGCCGTCTGGTTGGTTGGTTGCCCCGCACCACTCTGGTTGGCCGCCGCCCGAGTTGCCACGCCACAGGCACGCCCGCTCGCCCGGCACGCCAGCGCTGCGCGGCCGCCGCCTGGCTCCGCCGCCGTGCTCCGCCGCCCCCCGCACGCCTCGCCTCGCCTCGCCCCGTCTCGCCACGGAAGGGACCTGGTCGGCGAGGCGTTTGCGACGCCGGCCGCGCCGCGAGGGGCGACGCCGCTTGTCCGGACGGGGCGGAGCGGGCTGCGTCCGTCGTCCGCGGCTCAGCGCCCGTCTGCACCTCGCCCGGCCCGGCCTCGCGCTGCTGCTTGAGCCCGCCCCGTGCGCCTGGCGCTGACCCGCCGGCCGCCGACCTCAGCCGCACTCCACAGGCACATCACCAAGAGCATGTCCGAGCATCACCACGACCCGCACCAGCGCCGAGACGCCCACGATGTCGACGAGACCTTAACCGCGGCAGCCGCCGCTGCCGCTGCCGCTGCCGCCGCCGTCGCGAGCAGCGTTCACGCCGGCGGGCCTGTCGGCGGCACAAGCATGCAGATCCAGGACATGATGAGTGCCTTCTGGAGCGCACAGATCCAGGAAACCGAGAGCATGACCGATTTCAGGACGCACAATCTGCCGCTGGCTCGCATCAAGAAGGTCATGAAGGTCGACGAGGATGTAAAGAACATGATGATCAGCTCCGAGGCGCCTCTCCTTTTCAGCCGCGCATGCGAGATCTTCATCCTGGAGCTCACGCTGCGCGCATGGATCCACACCGAGGAGAGCAAGCGCCGCACGCTGCAGCGCTCCGACGTCGCCATGGCGGTTTCCAAGTCAGACATGTACGACTGTGAGTATCTTGAGCGCAGCCTTGCTGCCACAATCGGCGCTCCATGCTCACATCACACCTTTGCCAAGTCCTGATTGATATTGTTCCGAGGGATGAGATCCAGAAACCCCCGAGCATTCCGCAGGTGCGCCGTATTCCCACCCGACCCAAACATGAATTTAGACTGCTCACTCGCTCCGCTCTCATGTTCTGCAGGAGTATCCGCACCCGCTATACAGCCCGTTTGGACAGTCTGGCGACTACCAGAGCGCCGTCGTGCGCTCAATGTACCGCGGACAGTCAATGTCCGAGCATGATGATGGGCAGCCTGCAGGCCTCGGCATGGGCTCCAGCTCGTCGTCACACGACCCGGGATTTTGGCAAATGGGCATTCAGCACCGCGACCAGGGCAAGTCAGATTTGAACTGAACTTGAGCTGCCTGCACCGCTTGTTTCTCTCCCGTATTCCTCAATTCAATCCCTTGCCCGACTCGCGCGTTCTGCCCCTGCGGCGGAGCCTACTTCCACCCCACCCCACCATTGCATGCATGCTACCCCACAGCGTTTCTTTGATTCACTCGGCAACATTCAATGAATCCACCCTGGTCATATCCGCAGCGCCGTCACCCAGTTACGCCGCCGGCAAGCGCCGCTGCCGGGCTCATCGGGGGTGCTGCGCCTGCAGCCGGTTGCCCCGCTATAGGTCCCGCCTTTGCTTGCGTCTCAATCTGCCCAACGCCAAAGATGGTGCGTACCAAATGCTCCTGCAGGAACGGCTTGCCGATGATGTCGGGCATGAACGGGCGGTTGGATGGCTCGAGCTCCACACACGACTGCACGAGCTCCGCCAGCTTGGCGGGGTACTGCGATGGGAGCGGATCGTATGTGCCCCGCAGGATCTTGAGCACAAGTGCAGGCAGGTTCTGGAATTGCATCGTCAGCCGAATAGTGACTGAACGCCTGCATATCGCCAACGCGCGAAGACGCACGTGCGCTGAGAACATCTTCTTGAGACAGATAATCTCGTACAGCACGCAGCCAAGCGCCCAAATGTCCGACTTTTCGTTGTATCTGGCCGCCGCGCAGGTCAGCGGCTCGGACGCAAAGGCGGCAAGATGCACTCAGACTCACGGTTTTCCCTCGCATAGCTCAGGCGAGATGTACGCCGGGGTGCCAACGACTGTCTCGGCCTTTGTCTCGGCCGACATGATCTTGGAGATGCCAAAGTCGCCAATCTTGAGCACCTTGTACTTGCCCGTACCCGAGATGAGGATGTTGTTTGTCTTGAGGTCGCGGTGAAGGATCTGCCCGCGACACGTGTGTTAGCAAAGGCCCGCATCCGGCTTTACGAGCAACAAGCACCTTGTGCGAATGGATGTGGTTGAGCGCGAGTGCAATCTGACAGAACAGGTTCATGATATCCTGCATTTGTGTGTTTGCCACAATCAGCCGTCTTGTTGCCGCCTCGCGACTTGCCTCCAATCCTGCCCCCTACCTCGAGCGGCAAAAGCTGTTTCTCGGCTGCTAGTTCGTCGAGATAGTCGCTGAGCGTCCCGCCATCGGCGTACTCCATCACAATCATGAGCGTCGACGGGAGCTTCTCCTTCTTGAGCGACGCGCGACCTCCCCCCTCGGAAACGACCACCTTTTTCTTGTCCGACGACCGGCGGTTGGCGCCAGGTCGATTCTGGCTGTTATCCAGGTCGCCAGAGCCGCCCACTCCTGGCGATGCCACTCCAGCGCCGCCAGAGCCGCCAGCGCCGCCAGCCCCCGCGCCGCCGCCGCCATTGCTGCCAACGACCGTCCCGCCGCTCGTGATGCCCATGATCTCAAACTCCATCATGCCCGTGCCGGTGAACGAGTCGTAGTACGCAATGATGTTGGGATGGCGCAGGATCGTGAGCACCTTGATCTCATTGAGCGAGTGCTGCTTCTCGTCCTCGCTCATTGAGCTCGTAAACAGCTCCTTGACGACGACGGGCGAGTTGTCCTGCTTGCGCCGGCACAGGATCGCCATGCTGAGCGCGTCGCGTTAGCGCCACGAGCCGCCAGGCTGACGACTCAGGCCTGGCCGGGCGGCCCCCCCGCGCGGCTTCCCGGCTTGCAGCACGGCCGCGGGGTCTGGTGCTGCCGACGCACCCGTGCGCGCCACGGCCGACGACCTTGACCTTGACAAACTGCGACCACTGCTCCATGACTCGCGGGAAAGGCCGCGCAGCAGCGCGTGTGCGAGGTCATACATGTCGCATGGCGAGCATGGGGACGTGCTTTTATTGGCGCGCTCAGTACTCAAAGTCGTCGTCAGCGGCGCCCATGTTCGTGCCCTTGATTGGGTTGATGTTCTGGCTGCGATACATCTCGGCCACCTGCGCGGCGGTCGTTGCTTGGTCTGGCGACTTGTCGTCGCGCACGCGGATGAAGCGTGGGAAGCGCAGACTGATGCCCTTGTTCGGATCTATGGTGCCCGTGGCGGCCTTGTGGACGGGCGAGATGGACAGATCGGCGGCCTTGACCTCCCACACCTGAGCGGGCTCAAACCACACATCGGGCCGCACGTTGGGATTGTCGCTGTACTTGTAGTACGGCTTGGGGCCAGGAATCACATGCGGCTTGAACAGTTCGGCGTGCTCAGCAAGCTGATCTTCCGAAAAGCCCGTACCAATCTTGCAGATGGTCTGGTATTCTTCGCGGTCCTCGTCGTAGCACGCAAGCAGATAGCCGCCATACCAGCCAGTGCGCTTGCCGCGGCCAATGTAGCCGCCAATGACCACGAGATCCAAGCTGTCGCCCAAGCCGTTGACGTAGTCCTTTTTGACTTTGAGCCAATTGCGCGAGCGCTTGCTCGGCTCGTATGACGAGTCCTTCTCGAGCGTCTTGACCATAAGGCCTTCGCAGTTGCCTAAGAGCAGCGCAGCTCGTCAGAAGCCAGCCCAACCCAGACGAGGCGGCAAAGCCATGCAGGCTACATACCGACAACAGAATCGTCGAGGAACGTTTGAATCTCTTCGACGTTGCTGGATGTCATGCTCTTTGCAAACTGGAACTGGCCCTCGATCTCGTTGAGGCTCTCATACATCAGCTCGCGACGGCGCTTGAGCGTCTCAGTAATGAGCGGCTGCGGAGCAGATGGCGAGGGCGAGGTGTCAACGAAGGGCTAACCTTAGCACAATCAAGGCCCGTGCCGACCTCTCCGTTCAGAAACAGGAGATCAAACGCAAAGATGCACACTTGCACCTGGATATCCGTGGTTTGGACGTCCTGGTGTGCAGCGCATTCCAGAAAACGAAATATCAGCAAGCTGCGGCGAGGCATATTGGAATCCGTGCCGCCTCTACCTTGCGCTTGCGGGTGCTGAGGACCTGGAAAGGCAAGATGCACTGCTTCTTGACGTCCCAAGCGACAGCTTCGCAGTCGAGCACAAACGACTTCACGCCGGGCTTCGGAACCTGGTTTCACAAGACGCCGTGTGAGAAGCAGGCCGCTGACACCCGTGCGCGTCGAGTCTCACGTTGGGAATGCGCTCAATGATATCGGGGTACTTTCCGGACAGGTTTTCCGAGTTGCGCGAGTAGATCACGACAGTTCCATTCTCAAGCTTGTGGATCTGTGCACGTTCGCCGTCATACTTGTACTCGCACGTGAACGCCATGCCCTCGAAGCGATCGAGCACCTCAGTGAGGCTTTTGGTTGGATGGGCGAGCATGGGCTTGAGGGGGATACCTGCACAAATATCGCTTGCATCAGTGACAGGCAGCGGCCTGCCAACTGCAGAGGTTTCGGCACGCATACCTGGCGTCATATGGCAGTGGTCCTCGAGATGCTGAAACCCGTACTCGAGTAGGGCGGGAATGATAAGATCGTAGCTGGGGATTGCGCTGGATGCGGCCAAGCAGATATCAGCACGCAGCACAACCTCTCTTGCATCTCATCTCGGTCGCACCTGTAGACTTGCTTGATCTTGGCCGCTGCCTCGGCCATCATCGCGGCACGCTTTTCGGAGGGCATGGCTGCAATCTCTGCGAATCAGAACGCATCAGCCCATGCCCGCACGCGCCTGCTCGCGCGGCGTTGCACACACTTGAGTCACTGAGGGCGGCCGCGTGTGCTAACGACATCAAGACCGTTTGCTCGGCAAGGCCAATGCGCAGCTTTCCCTCGAGCGAGCGGATCAGAAACTTTGCCTCGCTTCCCGAGCACGACACAAGCAGCTTTTGGATCGCATCGATCTTGCGCTGCTGCGACTGCATACGCCTCGAGCTGTCAGCATCTTGGCAGGTTGAGCAACAGCACGCGGCATACGCACAGACTGGCCAGAGATGTTGGAAATGGCCTTGAGTGCCGCGAACACGGACGTGACCGTGAGCGGCTTTGCTGAGAAGATGGTTTTTTGGTGCCCCTTTGACTGGGCAACTGTGCCCAGGTCTCCGACTTGATCGAGCTCTGCCTTGATGCTTTTGACGTCTCGGCCCATTGCGTTTGCGACAGCCTTGACCAGCAGTGACTCGCCCACGCCCAGCTCCTTGCCCTCGTATTCGGGTCCAATCTAAGCTCAGTCACATGTCAGACCAACCGGTGCTGTTGCGGCTGCATGCGACACCAACGCACTCGGTTAATGCACAGATACACGCATTCGATCAGGCATTGCGGCGAGAGATCAATGACACTGCGGAACAGGTCCGTGAGGTGGGATTGGATCTCGAGCCGCTTCGTAGTGGCCTGAATTAGCTCAAAAGTTGCGCACAGAGTCTTGTATGGCACGCTGCGTGTCGGGAGATAGACACCAATGGAGTCAGCCCGAGGTTGAAGGTTGGCAGGGCACCGCGCGCAAGTCCTCACGGCTGGCCCCGTGTCCAGGGGGATGATCCAGAATCAGATGACTGAGCGGCCGGAGCAGGTCCTGAAGACGAAGAGGGGCCAGCAGAGGAGCCTTTTGGCGAGTCGCTGTCGCTGTCGTCCTCGGCCTCGTTTGACTTGGACTTTGAGGCCTTGCCTGCTGCTTTCTTCTTGGCCTGCTTTGGCGACGGCTTGGGCTTGCCTTGGGCAGGGGCATCAGCGCGGGCCGGGGCTGGGGTTGAAGCAGGACCGTCATCCGAGGCCTTGGCAGCCTTGGGGTTCGGCAGCGACGGCTTTTGGGCGAGCTCTGGCTCGTCATCGGACTCGACAATGCGACGCTTTGGACGGCGGAACAGGCTCGCCGGTGTCGGCACGGTCGGCTTCTCCTTATCCGCGGGCGGCAACGCAGCCTCGGCATCGGCGGGCACAGGCGTCACCGCGGGCGTGGGCTCGGCGGCCGCCTCGGGCGCGGGATCCGGCTCTGCGGATGAATGTCAGCAGCCGGACTCGTGGCAGGGCACGGTCGGACACAACCGACCGGACGACGGGGCCGATGCCTGCGAGCGCCGAGCGGGGCTCGAGCCAGGGGCAAAGAAGCGGCTGTTTCGCGGGCCGGCGTGTCAGCTCACATGCCCTGCGGTGTGCTGGGGGGGGGGGTCGCGGCAGCAGACACCACTCCAGGTGCCTGTTGGCAAGACTTGCCCGAGGGTTGCCTGGCGCTTTCCGGACATGGCGGCGGGGGGTGCGGAGAAATGGGCGATACGAGCCGCAAGCGGGCAGTGGGCAAGGCAAGCCGCGAAGGGTCTCGCGCGTATGAACCTTGCAAGGACACGGGCGGCCGTGGCGGCGGTCGCAGCAGGTGCGGGTGAGAGCAGGGTGCTGCCCCGCTGCAACGAGAGGTGCCCGTTGATACGTCGCGGAGCGCACGCGGAAGCCACGTGGCCAGCAGCAGTGCCGGTGATTGGCTCCTCCTGGCAGCGAGATGCACGCCGTTGGTTGGCTGCAGCTGGCGGCACAAATCTAGCAGAACCGACACCCCCGTGATGAGCTGCGTTGAGGAGCGGCGTCGTCCAATGGCAGCCGCACGCATCGCACCGAGGCGCTATCGACCCGCTCGAGGCTCACCTTTGTTCTGGAATCTGCATCCCGCACAGATGAGCCGCGAGGGCGAGGCAACCGGCTTCGAAATCTGTCAAGCAGGCCGAGCGGCATCGACAGCATTGGCGCCAGTCGAGGGACCCTGCGTCTGGGCGACGCTGGGCAACGCCGCGAGAGCATTGGGCACGGCCGTGATCGGCGCGTGCTGCGGATCTGAGCACCGCGGGGGTGTGGACTGAGAAGCGCCAATACAGCTGC
This sequence comes from Polyrhizophydium stewartii, assembly GCA_027604665.1. Classification (NCBI taxonomy): domain Eukaryota; kingdom Fungi; phylum Chytridiomycota; class Chytridiomycetes; order Rhizophydiales; genus Polyrhizophydium; species Polyrhizophydium stewartii. Next base: position 7,702 of record JADGIZ010000062.1, on the reverse strand, counting down.
GGCGTGTCGGCTGCCATTTGCAGACGAGCGCATCGCGGCCGGTACTCGGCCGTACATCGCAGCCGCAGGTCAGGCAGCGGGCCGACTGCGGCGGCATGGCATGGAGGTTGGGAAATCGAGCAGCAGCCGGCTTTGCCCCGACCCGACGCGGAGATGCTCAAAGCGCAGGCGTTGGGGCAGCTTCTGGCACAGGCGATGACGGACGGCATCTCCTCGGCGCTGTGCGTTGGGCAGCGCGCGGGGCTGCGCTCAGGGGCCTGCGGGCGGGGCGGGGGTGGCGTGGCTGATGCAACCACTCGCGCACACCCCGCGCAGGCTCCTGAACACCGACGGCTCGCTCTTGTCGTTCCAGGGCGTGACGCCGCAGCGGGCACGCACCGTTGCGACGGTGGTCAGCAACGCCTGGTACGCATACGACCGGCACGCACGGCCGCCGCCCGCGGCAGGAGTCGGCCTGGTCCTTGGCGGCACGCCGGCGGCCGTCGACTCTGGCGGCGAGGCAGAGGGCCAGAGCGAGCTGGTCATCGAGTGCGAGGTGCGCCTGCTGCCGTCGAAGAGGCGCCTGCGGATGCAGGCGAGATTCCGCGCCGTGCCGAGCTGACAGGCCGATCCCTCGCCAGGGCGGAGTCGTGGCGGTCAGCGCCGTCGGGCGGCGGGTGCTGCTGTGCTGCATCGCCGAGCCAGAGACAGAGCTGGGACTCGTCAAGGCCAAGGTGGGGCCAGCCGCTGAATGCGGATCGGGATCCGCGATGGCGTCGTTGCCGCTGACGCCGGGACCGGGTGCGGGGCTCGCGGGCGGGCGGCGTGCGACTGCAGATGCGCGGGCTGCTTGGCCCGCTGCAGGCCGCCTTTGCTGGGCACTGAGGTCGGCCTGCAAAGTCGCTGTCAATGAACTTGCCCTTCGCACAACCATGCCTCGCGCAGCGCCGACTGGACCCGCATCGGCCAGTGGAGCGCCGCCCGCGCCGGCGCCGGCCAAGCGCATCAAGACGGCGCATGGGCAGCGGGCGCACCACCTCGCCACGTGCAGCGACCCCGCGTGCACGGGCTGCGACGTGGGCGAGCTCGACATCGACGTCAGGCTCGTCGCGGGCCCTTCGGACACCGCCAAGAGCGGCAAGAGGGGCAAGAGCGCCGCAGACGCCGGCGGCGCAGATGGCCCGGCGGGCGGCGCCAGTGCCGGCCGCCTGACGGCTGCGGACCTGTACCAGGCCGCGCTCGAGGAGCTTGCCAAGACGCAGCTCACGGACCAGGACATTGACGAGCAGACCCACCACGCCATCGTCACCAAACTGTTCGAGCGCTCCGTCGAGGCATTCGAGGGCGAGCTCAGAGCTGCAGGCGGCAACACAGGCGAAGTGACTGCTGCCGGCCCAGCCCTCAAGCGCAAGGCGAGCGCTGCAGCGGATGCGGGCGGCTCCGCTGCGCGGCCGTCCGCCGCCGCTATCCTTGCACCTGAGCTGCTTGAGAAGGAGGAGCTCTTTGCGTCGTGCCTGCTCGACTTTGGCCGCTTCGTGGGCTTCCAAGCGTATCTGCTCCAGGGCATCCGCGTGCTCGAGGCATGCCGACCCTCCTGGAACGCAGGCCTTGGCGGCCCGACTGGCTGGTGCCTGCTGGGTCGCTGCCAGCTGGCGCTCGCCCAGCTGGTGCACTATCCCCACAAGCCTGCCGCATCAGGCGCTGGCCAGGATCAGAGCGACGACGAGGACGAGGAAAATGACGGCGCATCGGCACCAACTGCACCTTCAAAGGCAGAACTGCAGCTTCTCGCGAGCGCACGTATCGCATTTGAAAAGGCATGCTTGCTTTATTCGTGCAATATGTCCTTGGCCAGCTTGCTGATTCTAGAGTGCAACAAGGCGGGCAGGCAGAAGCCCAAGGCTGGCGGGACAAGCAAGGACAAGTCCAAGAAAGATGAACCGCTTGTTGCGTCCGCCGTGCTTGCATCAGTCCACCGCGAGTCATCCAAAGCCTTCCTAAGTCTCGCTTTGTCCCAGCGCGACCACAGACGAGGTGCGAATCCGCCAGGCGCAGGCGTGGATCGCTTGTCGGTGTTGCTCACGAGTCTCGGTGTTTCCTCGACGCAGACACGTCCGAGATCCGGCGCAGTCTCGAGTCTGCCATCAACCACGCCAAGGAGTACTTTGCGGTTGTGCCAGAGGATGCGCAGGCATCGCCCGTCTTTGTGGATATGCAGAAGACGCATGGATCGTGCCTCTACCACCTTGCGTCACTGCTGCAGCACTCGGAGGAGCGCCGTGTCCTGCAGAACGCTCGCAACCTCGCAAGGGAGGCCACGCAGCTGCTCAGAAAGGCGGTTGACCACGACGGCGATGACGCATCCGCGGCGACGTTCCAGCTGGTGAGAGCCGAGTGGCAGCCTGGCAGACGCCCCCCCCCTGCGACGCCATTCTGATGCATTCACGCCTGCGCAGCTGGGTGAGTCGGCCATTTTGTGGAGCTCGCTTGAGGACGACGATGACGACGCCGCCGTGGCGGCATTCGAGGAGGCGAGTGCGGCGCTGCTCAAGGCATACGAGCGCGACCCCGAGAACGCGGGCCTGCGTCAGCAGCTTGTGGACCTCGAGATGATCGACGACAACGACGACGAGGATGACGGGTACGAGGACGAGGACGAGGAGTTCGGCCAATAAACCGCCACCGCTCATCTTTCCCCGGACACACTCAACGCATCCAATGCACAGCCCACTCGCCACCAAGCCTCTGCCGGCCGCACAGCCGCTCGATGCGGCCGCGCCGACGCCAGACGTGCTGCTCACGCACACACTGCGCTCGCTGCTGGCTCCGCTGGGCGGCAGCAACGGCAGCCGCGCTCTCGCGGCCGCGCCGGCCGGGCCTGCCTCGGCATCGGCGCTGTCGGGCGGCGGCCGTCAGAGCCTTGCGCCGCCGCCCGCGCAGCATCGCCCGTCGCTGTCCGTGCTGTCGCCCGTGCTTGGCCCGTCGCGCCGCACGAGCTCCAACACCCTCGCGACCACGGCGACCGCCGACAGCGCGCTCAGCAACGGCGGCTCCTCGAGCTCGGCCCCGTCGTTCATGCAGGCGCTCACCAAGTCGCTTGCGAATCAGGGTGGACCCGGCGGAGCCTTCTCGGGCGTCGCCCCGCCCTTGCTCCCACTGTCGCCCGCGCCGCAAGGCGTGCTGCTGCAGTGCTGCGACCATCTGCAGCGCATCTTTGGGATGTCGGCCGACGCCTTTGAGGACGCGGTCAACTCGGTGCTCGACGTGCTGATGCCGGACGCCGTCGCCCGCGATCTGGAAGCTTGCCACCTGCTCCTCACCACCCGCGCCGCGAGCATGCTCGATCCGTCAGACTTTGGCAAGCCGGACGACTTCGAGTCCTGGCGTGCGGGCGAGCTCGTTGTTGTCGAGAAGCTTGTTGCGCTTACGACAGGTCGCCCGCCAAGCTATCTCGCTCTGGGAGACCCCGCGTCGCTTGCCGCCGTGGCGTTGACAGTTGTCGAGGCTCGTGGGCTGCTCGCCAAGGACAAGGCATCCGGTGCCAACAATCCGTACTGCGTCGTCGAGCACGCCGGCCGCTTGTTTGTCAGTCATGCGATTGAGCACACCGTGGATCCGCGATGGGTCTTCCAAGTGCCACTGTAAGAGCCTGGGTGAACCCGATCATTGCCGCCTAATGCTGATGTCTGCTGCCTCGCCGACATGCAGCATCCTGTCTCCGAGCGCAGACCCCGTGGTGGTCAGCATCTGGAACAGGCCAACGGGGTTTGGCTCTCGGCGCTCATCGCAGATCGGACGGCCAAAGGAGGCCTTCCTGGGCGTGTGCTTTCTGCCAGCATCGTCCCTCATTGCGTGGTCCAAGTCGCCAAGCCAGCAGCTGCAAACCATCGACCTTGCCAGGCGCTCGTCGAAGAGCCACGTCACGGGCACGCTCTCAATTCACGTTGTCCCCGCAACGGCCGGTCCCGTGCGCCAAAAGCAGCCAGGCGCTGCTGTGCCAAGCGCCTTCTACGCTCTCCCGCCCGACACGCGCCGCTACTTTTACGAGATATATCGGCTGGCTGCAGAGCACGACATTATCACCGCAGGGGGCCGCGAGCTTAGCGAAATCTCGCGCACAATCCTGCACGATCTCTCAAGCTCCTGGCGCGTTGGGCCTGTGTTCCGCGACATGTGGTATGCTCCATCGTCGCCATCATCGGCATCGCTTCCCTGCTGACTCTGGCCAAAAAGTGCATTTGATATCTTCACCAAGCTGTATATTCGCGGCTTTGTGCCTGCCGATGTTCTCTACAATGAGGGCTTCTCCAAGGCGTACCGGTATGCCGTCAACGTTAATGCAACGATCAACGTGCCAGAGGTACTATCCGGACGCTTGCTTTTCCAGCTACGGCATGCGATTGATGCTGATGCTCGCAAAGCTGGCTATTTTCAGGAGCAGCTCCACCGCGCTGTCGTCGCAGATCGAGTACCAGCTCGGCAACTTTTTCAATACTATCCGGCCCACGGCCGACGAGCCGTCGAGTCCAGGTACGCGCACTCCGCAGGTGCTCGAGACCATCACGGTCATGGTCAGCGCAATGCAAACGTGCCACTTGATCAACGACGGCAATCAGGAAGTGGACGTGACCGAGTACGCCTCAAACCTTCTTCTGGTTGGTCAGAGCGTCGGCTGTGGGATACAGTTGGATTCCGCTGACGCAATGATGGGCGCAGCAATCGCTCAGAGCTCGCTATCATGGTCTGCTTGGGATTGCGCATGCTCAGTCAAACAAGGCTTCGTCGCTTCCACTCATTCGGCTTGTTCAGTCGATTCGAGACGACCTCGAGCTGTATAGCAGGCGTTTCGACATGATTTTGTTCGGGTATGAGCTTCCGTTGCAGCGCTTCCACACTTGCGCCTTTGCACATGATGCTGATGGCCGATCTACGCATAGGCGTCTGCATCTTCCGTCACTCGGCGCCAAGACACTCTATGAGCCTGTTGCAGCTCAGCTCGAGGAGTTTGCAAAAACGTACGTCGCAGTCTCGCCAGACATGAGCGACGTCTTTGATCTGTATGCCGCCGTGCGCCAGCTGCAGGTTGTGTGCGAGAAAATCGACTTTAGGTACGCTGAGCATGGCGCCGCTTTTGCAGATGCGCGATATTCTGCTGACGGTGCGGCAGACTGGCCGACCGGTTCCCGATGTCGTCGTGGTTCAAGTCCTTTGTCCGCCAATGGCTTGAGCGATCCGGTGGGGACTTGACGCTGCTCCACTTGGATCCAGCAGTGTTGTGCTGATCGACCAACTGAGCACAGAAAGCAAGATACGCGAATGGGTCCGAAATGCCATCGAAGTCGACGAATGCGTCCGTCTCTCGGATACTGTTCTACACTCGACTTCGATCCTCGACATTTTCACGTCGTTTCAACAACAGATTGACTTTGTTCGGTCGCTTGACTGGCCCAACGAGGCCGAATCGCAGCTCTTCTTCAGCCGCCTGCTACAGGAAGTGTGTGAGTGTATATCGCGCTATGTCGTCATCACCAAGGAAAAGCTTCTACAGGAGTTTTCCGAGCTGCGAAGCAAGCAGCCTGTCAAGCGTCGCGAAACAACGGCCCGCATCGGAAAGATCAAGATCAAGATTAAAACGCCCAAGTTGAAGAGTAGCAAGACTCCAGAATCGCAAGAAGTTCATTATCGTTTCTCGAGCAAGGTGCGTATCTGCATGCTGTATATCCCGGACGGACAAGCTTTGGGCTGACGCACCAAAGACGTGCGTGAGGCTCGAAAACGTCAACTCGTTGTTTCCGCGCTTCGAGGAGCTCGTGCGCACTGTGCCTCATCCGCGCGGAGATCAACCGCGAAGCTCGCCCACATCAGAAGGGAATCTGTTTTACGGCGATCCTCGATATACGGTTCGCGTGACGATTGCGCGCGGCCATCGCTTCACGCCTATGCGACCGTGGAACACTCGGGTCTCGTGCCGCGTCTCGTCGAGCACGGGTCGCGAGCTTGGTCGCACGTCGGAGCTCGTTCAGTCATCGAACCCGCAGTGGGACGAGCGTGTGTACGCAATCATGTCTGAGCGCGAGGTTTCCGGCGGCTTGCGCTTTGGCCTGGTCCACCATGTCCCAGGCAGATCAGAGTCTCTTTTCGCCGTTGGCCAGCTGCACGTCGAAGGCCTCCGCGCAGTCATGGACATGGACGACGGGCTGGAGACCCTGATTCAGCTCGGCTCGTACGGAAAGCTGCTTGTGCGAGTGCATGTTTCGCGCATCGAGGACACCAACTTTCTCGTGAGCATGACCGAGTGGGTGACCTCGGCCGCGCTGGACGGCTTTGTCGAGTGCTTTGTCGACCAGGTGCGCCGCTGTCACGAGAGTACCACAGACTGCTACGATGTGCGTGCTGACTCTTTATGCAGATATGCATGGATGTGCGCGATCGCGTCCATCCTATCACCCTCAAGTACAAGACCCAGGCGCTGACCAACTTCATGAACAAGAGCAAGCTTTTCCAGCGCGGCGACGACGATTCAGCCAATTCCGTAGATCAGGATGAAGTCGCGGCTGATCTCGCACCATTCTTTGACTTTCTCAACGCAAACCTCGAGATCCTGACTGAGAACGTCGAGGAGGAGCTTGCTTTCCGGATCATTGGCCGCATCTGGAATCGCGTGGTGGAGATTGCGGAGGCGATGGTTGTGCCATCGCTCGGCGAGGATCCAAAAGAACGCAAGCCGTGGGACAGTCGGCGGTTCCAGTTCTTCAAGCTGTGTATCCAGGTGCGGGCTGCTGCACGATGCCTCGCTGAGCAGAACGTCGGCTGATGCACCTTGCAGAACACCGAGAGCTTTTTCGAAAGCGACGGCGAGGGCCTTCCGGCGACGATGATTCAGACACCAGCGTATCGCCGACTGCAGTTTATCATTGCATCCTATGAGATGCCGCGCGCAACGCTTCTCGAAACATACGAACAGTACAAGCAGGAGCTTCTTGTGCAGCTGCGCCAGCAGGCACCCATGCATCCGGCTGTGCAGCATCAGCAGGAAAACAGCCGCCATGTTCGCGACTCGACTCGTGCAGCCCAGGCGGCCATGGGCAACGGCGGCAGTGGCGGCGCGCCGCCGCAAGTCCAGAAGATTGACATGAGCGACCTTGACTGGCTCCTTAAGCTGCTCAAGATGCGCGGCCTCAAGGACTTTGTTGACTCGGAGTTGCGCGAGCGCTTCAACCTCGCGTGAGTCCCGCAGCGCAAGCCTGAGAATTCTGTCTTTTGCTGTCCCCGCTTGCGTCTGATCTGCCGCAAGACCTGAGCGACTTTATTGGATGAGGTTTTTGTTTTCTTATTCTTGGCCTTGGGTCATAATTAAGCGCGGTACCAGTTGTCGGGCGAGTCGTTGAGACACTCGCCGACAGTGACGAACGTGTACCCGCGCGCCTTGAACTCGGTGATGACGTGCTGAGCCCATCCGTCGGGCGTGCTGTCCTCGGGCACATGGTCGTGCTGCAGGGTCATGAGCGGCGTCGTCGGGAACTTGGCACCAATCGCCGCCAGGTCCGAGTTGTAGTTGTCCTCGTTGAGCTGCATGAAGTTGGGCTGGCCCGTGTGCTCGTAGTCCTTGGAGTCGACGTTCCAGCCAATGACCTTGTAGCCCCACGTGCCCATGGCCGCAAGCACATTGTCGTTGTAGCTGCCATACGGCGGCCGCATGTACACGGGCCGCTTGCCAATGACC
>JADGIZ010000061.1:13719-32580 GCA_027604665.1 Polyrhizophydium stewartii | reverse complement strand
CAGACTAGATACAAGTGGTAGCCAAACCTACTCGATAAATTGGAAAGATCCCTGTTATTATATAATGATTTTAAGCAATTGAATACCCCTAAATCTATATATGGTCTTTGAAGTATGATGGTGTAGAGGTATCAAATTATTCATACAGCTTAAAACTAATCGTGAAGGATGCCATACAACGGACAGCCCCAAAACTCAGTGGTCAACACCTCATTCAAAGTTTCTCCAAATTGTCTGACCAATTGGCATTATCACTTAAGCAAGCTACGCGGAGCTCGCGCTAGCGACCGCAGCGGAGCTGCTCCGGCCTAAGGATTGCCCACCAGCAAAGCTGGTGGTACATAATCATAGTTTATTGATCGGGCGGAGCCCTAACAGGACAACTGAAAGTTGTGAGATTACACAAGACCTCTGATAGGTTACCATAAATAACTGTCAGGGTGTTTCCTTTTTGGTAAATGCGTATGCATTGGGCTTTTAGACCCGTACACAATCTAGCTTACCAAGAGTCAGTCAAACCTAAATAAAAGCTGAAGGATTAATTGATCACCACAAATTAGAGGTTGAACGTGCTGACGCGACGCCGCGACCGGTCCCCGCGATCGAAGCATTGCCTGAGCATAGAAGATGCCTTTAAAGAATAGGTTGTATTATTAGTTTTGGAGCAGCTCCGCTGCGCATTTCAAATTGGCTTATCTTAATCGACTTCGTCGATCTATTTCACAAACTAAGTTTGTTCTGCACCTCTTTAGATCAGTGGTTCCTAAACAATCTTGTAGTGATGGTATTTCAATTACAAACCGATCTTAGATCGGGTTGCCCGCCTACGCGGTCAATCTGAGGTAGAGCCTCCCCCCCCCCCTATAAGCTCATGTAGAATACGTACTATTCATATTCGAAGGACCTCCGGTCCGATCAAAAAGGGGACTAATGTAGTCTTACCTTGTGTTTATTTGCTTTGGTAGTATTCCTCTGGCCCTCTTTAGTGACTATTCATGTTATCTCATCCATAGAGTATCGAGCTCATAATAATGAGCTTGTATCTGGGTATTACCTCTAGGTTTATGGAACTTATTACTTACCAACTACCAGGGCTACATCTTATTAGAACTGCCTCGACAGATTTGGCTCATCAACCCGATAAATCTACAATTGATGACACATGTTGACGTTAAGGTTGATCAGTCTTGAACCAATATAGGATTTCTACGTGGCACCTTGAAATTATTTCATTACATCTTCTTTTTTACTCTGATCGACTTCGTCGATTGTTATTGCTGATGTATATATTGCTAATTTAGAGGTGACGTATTACTCGTTTAATATTAGTGTATCAATGGTCCAGAGATTAGGTGGGGAGTCGTACTTCTAAAAAGGGATACACACTCCTATTTACCCATTAGATATAGGGATTATTAGCCCCCCCCATCGAAGATGGGGTGAAACATCGATAAATTATTAGACCCCCCTCGGTGCTTCGTCAGTCTGCTCAATTCTCTCGTCAGCTCTCCTATGATTTAGCCGTCTTCACCTGTGCCCCTCCGAGCCTCGTTCTACTCGTTCGTAGGGCTTAATCATCTGAGAAGAGTCAGCTGACTTGGTTTATTCTTTAATTAATACACTCATCTCTTTACGCTTACCCTTATTCCGAGTGGACGCGACGTAGGCGAAGGCCGGTCGCGGAGCGACCGCCCTACGGGCTACGTCGCTCCGGTTTGTTTCTGTCTAGTCTTTTACTCCTTATTCTTAGATGGTCCTTATTTAGATCTTCCCTATTCTTTGAACACCCCATCTTCGATGGGGGCTAATACAATAAGCCCCTTAAAGGGGCGGGCGCGTGGAAGCGCCCTAAAAGGTGTGAATACAATATTAAGGGTTTGAGAAATCGGGCCGCTCTATTCACCAACCACGTGAAACGCCGCCAAGCGGCTAGGTTGGTTCTATTATGCAGGATCTAATTCCAGAACTTTCAGTTGTTCTACCCCCTTTTTCTTGGTCATCTCGGAGCAGCTCCGCTGCGGCATTATATAGTATATAAAAGGAGGTGCTGCATAGTATAGGGACAGCTAATCTCCAAATAAAAGCGCTAGGAGCCGCGGCCGTGACGTCGCCTCCACCCTGATATGAAGGATCCGGGCCGGTTAGGGCCCTTTCCGCGCAGCTCGCGCAGGCTAGGGCCCAATTGAATGCTTCAGAGGCGACTAGCGGCCAAATCCACAAAATCGGGACGCAGCGGCGCGGATTGCCCCCCCGAGCAACGAAGTTGCTTTCTTATTTACTGGTTTATTCAGGGATTAGATCGGGCTAGCGTCAGCAATGCCCTAAACGCAAATATAGGGCAAATCTAAATCGCGACGTCGCCTCCTGATGGACCCTTAAGGGGTCCGGTGCTTAAGCACCGTAGGTGCGACGTAGGAGCCTTTACAAGGCTCCGGTCGCTCCGGCCCGCCCCCTACAGGGGGCCCGTCGCTCCGGGGTATTACAAGAAGTGTCTTCATAAATAGGTCAGCTAGGTCCTCTCTGATGATTTAGCCCGAGAAACGAGTTTAACGAGGCTTCGAGGGTATATCCGAAGGACTAAATCAGAGGATAGCTGACAGCCTAACATAGTTAGATGTATTAATCGGATTATTTATAAGGAACATCCACCCTCTGGTTAGCTTAGCCCCTGATCGATTCCAGATGAGCGGCAGACGCGATCTATACTTAAATGATTGTTAATTATCCCATCTATGTGGAGCCTATTCGGCTTAGTAAGGGTAGACTAGAGAACACCATCTAATTGAGGCATCACCCGATTATAGGATGAGATATACAGGATAGCTAGTGATTCCTCATTACATTATTGTCGAGGCCACCGTCGCGACTCAGTAAATACATAAATAATTGAATCATCAGTTACTGAGTCGCCTCAGAAGCTCTTATGAGGCGACGTCACGTCCGCCGCTCCGAGAAGTTCAACAATCTCATCTTTTAAAAGTTCAACTGTCGATCTTCTAGATCGATGGCCCTTATTCTAATCGATCCAGTCGCTACGCGTGGATCAAGAGAAAACATTAGGAAGAATAAACAAACTACGTTTGTTCTAATAGATATGTGTAATCAACAACAGTTAGGAAAATAAGCACTAGAGGTAAATAGAATAAGCCCCTTAAAGGGGCGGGCGCGTGGAAGCGCCCTACTTATCAGAAGAAGCTAAGAAAATATTAGCTGATGTTATTGCATGAAGAGAATGAACCAACCTCAGGTTGGGCTATTGGATGACTAAGTTATGGAGGAGATTAACCTTTGCACAGATCTAAGATTTGTTAATTGATTAAGCAACCAACGACTATTTATGGTGAACAAGAGATTGATTATCGAGGTTTCACCTCCACAATGATAGTTGCTACACCATTCAATTTATATAGGACGGGCTATCTTGTAATATTTACCAAAGAAGATTCATCTATTGTTTATCCCCTAAGTTGAGTTGGTTAATTACCTCTCCGTTTATAGGTGTTTGAATTTATAGTAACAGCTTCTAATCTAGATCAATAATACGGATTAAATAAGAATATATAGGTAGGCTTTAATCAATCTTTTGGAGGATTATATGGGTTTATTCTTTACAGCAATATAGAATACTTAACCTCTTTGTATAGGTCTCTTACAACTTTTAATCATATTCTTTGGTAAGGGTACCCTCTTTTAATAACTATCTAAACTAGGGATATTCGTCAAACAGTTCACCTCTCCCTTTCTATGTATTAAAAAAGATAATTGTTTTATTACTAAGGAATGTACACTGTATAGACTAGAGAAGGGAACTACAAGGATACAGCATAATAGAATCACGATATTCTTTATATTTCCCAAAGGGTACTTATTCTGGGTTTTAAACCATTCTAAATAGTTAAAGAATCCAAGCCAAATAAGGTAAACTATTAGATAATTATAGGATCTAATCATTCATGTATATGAGTTAAACCTCTTTATAGTAATAGACTTATATAATTAGATATCTACCCCTTTTCAAGTAAAATAAAATCGCGGACGCGACTAGCCTCCACCCGGATCTCTTAAGAGATCCGGGGGCCTTAAAGGCCTCGCAGGTGCGACGTCGCCTCAGAAGCTCTTCTGAGGCCCGGTGCTTGAAGCACCGGCGGCCCCCCCATCTTCGATGGGGGGCCGGTCGCGGAGTGACCGGAGCCTTGTAAAGGCTCCTACGTCACGTCCGCCGCTTAATCCTGGAAATAAAGTATATTTGGTTAAGTTCAACCAACCCAGAGGATGCTCATTCTAATGTACACTCCTTTATGTATACCATAATTGGTTTTATCTAGTCTTTATAATTCCGCTCTATAAGTCCTATACGTTATAAAATAAATAGTTAGACTTCCAAATTTCAATTAATATGTAGAATCACCGCTAGGCGGGGATTCGTTTACCCGAATCTAGCAGTTGACATTCTTTTGGTTCTAGCAATTTCCTTAATTAATTTCTATAAACACCTTCTGTATAAAATAGCTTATCAAATCCAATAATAAAGCATGGAAGGGTAGATTTATAATAAAATGTTCTTTACCGATCTTATGAGCTATATTTCGGGTCTATTTTATTGCTTATTAAGCTCACTATATAAAAGAACATGCTGATTCCTTATGCAAAAGGGTATTAGAACCCCATCGAAGATGGGGTCGATCCTCTCATAATAAATAAAGGTAATATAAAACTCCCAATACTAAAAAGTTATCCCATTTATAGTATAGATAGATTGAAGATGGATAAAAATAACGGGAAGATTGTTTTACATCAGCGCCAAATAAGCGTTAATATGTAGAATCACCGCTAGGCGGGGATTCGTTTACCCGAATCTAGCAGTTGACATTCTTTTGGTTCTAGCAATTTCCTTAATTAATTTCTATAAACACCTTCTGTATAAAATAGCTTATCAAATCCAATAATAAAGCATGGAAGGGTAGATTTATAATAAAAAGTTCTTTACCGATCTTATGAGCTATATTTCGGGTCTATTTTATTGCTTATTAAGCTCACTATATAAAAGAACATGCTGATTCCTTATGCAAAAGGGTATTAGAACCCCATCGAAGATGGGGTCGATCCTCTCATAATAAATAAAGGTAATATAAAACTCCCAATACTAAAAAGTTATCCCATTTATAGTATAGATAGATTGAAGATGGATAAAAATAACGGGAAGATTGTTTTACATCAGCGCCAAATAAGCGTTAATATACAAATATTAATCCAGAAGTTACCTTTAATATCCCACTTTTTTATATTTCCGTTATGTGTAGATCAAAGGTTAGCTTCTATTACCTAGTTTATCCAGAGACTCTACCCTTATTGGTGGTTAGTTTATCCTTAATCGCGAAGCTAACCGAATAAGGTGATTAGTTCCAATGAGATGGGGTAATAAAAACTAGATGAGGTGTACCCTAACTTGAGACGACCCAAGGTTTTTTCCTATAACTAATCCTCCGATCCACTGTACGCAAAGCAGCCTCCGGGTTAAGCTAGCAGTTCCTTCCGTCTCTCTGGTGGCCGATCAAACGGCTCTACGCCTTATTTTGATTACTGGTTATATGGATTTGTGTGCCAAATATCATTAATGTTAATAGGTAGCTAGGATGATCAACTAAAAGCAGCATGCGTGAGGACTAAGAGTGATTAGTAAAGATCAACTCCAAGACGATATTTGATGAGTGCTGGTCTATTTAATAAGTTTATTACAGGCAGTTATCTTTATAAAGCTATTACTAAGCTGGTATTAATGATTATACAATAAAGAGTTAGAGCAAAATAATGAGATAACACAAAAAAAGCGGCTCATCAAAGTTATTCAACTATTTAAGGTTTAGATCGAAATACGAAGTTAGTCCCAAATCTAGTCAAGGTCGCTCCGCAGCGGGGTGTATAATCCATTACACGTCAACAAGGTCTATTAGAATGTAGTCTTTGATTAAATAGCTACGCCGCTTATGTTATAGTATCGATGCCAAATTAGTTTATTATATTGGTGCTCATCTAATCTAACAATATGTTGGTTACCTTCATAATTTACTCTTAGCTTCAATTTGGGTCAACGAATAGCAGCTCTTTGAGCGTTCATTTATACTGATTATCGTTTTCTAGGCTTCACTACCTTTTAATCAATAACTAGTCGCCTACCTTAGGTTGGCTATTATTTAGATATCTCGGAGCGGCACCTTGCAATTACTAACTATGAGATTAAGAGATAATAGCTTAGTGTATCATAACAAATCGGCCCGGAGGGGCGATGAGCGCGACTAGTCGCGCCAATCTATAGGGTTACTTGTTTTGGGGCGAGAAGATAGGTTCTTTCTTTTCAGGGGGGCGATTTTGCACTATCTAATCTGTCCAGGGTCTGGCTTCTAATACGTATCATCTCACTCGTCAAGCTCTTTCGATTCACTCTCGGGGGTGACGCCCAGACCCAGGTGGTATCATACAAATCGCTCATTGAGCGAGTTGGCCCTCTGGGCTCAATTTTGTTTATCTTGGTCGTTTCTTCTTTTACATCTTTTGAGGTTTGCTTGCAATTAGATGGTGTATTAATAGTGAAAAGTAGATAGTCGATTATCAAAAAGAGTATATGAAAATAATCAGCACCCGTCACATTAGATGGTCTTTATAGATCCTAACCAGGGTCCAAGCTAGCCCCCCCTGAAAATTGTCGATTTTTTGTAGTTGTTTCCAAAATGTGTTGGTCGTTTCTTCTAGTACTGATTAGCCATTAGATGGTGTATAAAGGGGATTGCAGTTTGAATACGAAGAATAAGCTGTAACACTTAAAGCCTAATTAGCATCTAAACTAGCTCAAGTTGTTGTTATGATCTATGAACTATTCCTATCTTCAGCTACACATCTAGATTAAACAGTATTGCCCCTGCCATCGACCAATTATGTAGACTTCAAAATAGCCACCTACGGTGGCCCGATTGGACAAATCGGCCCGTCCGGTGCTTCAAGCACCGAGGCCCGGGGCGATGAGCGCGACTAGTCGCGCCAATCTACGATTTGTTTTTAAACGTGTTCTCACTATTGTACGAATATCCAACGTTAATACTAGTGTCAATAATCTAAACAACCATTTGGAATTCTGACAAGCCCTATCTAGTTAATTATTTCTTAGTTTATTGGTTTTAGGCGGTATTACTCCTGTAATTCCACAATTAAGCAGCTCTCTTAGCTGCTACCTTCGGTGGCTCCCAGTATTATAAAAATGGTTAGACCAACTATTTAGACTTTAGAAGAGTCCTAGAAAGTAAAAGGACTGTAGGAAGAAAAATGAAGATCGCGAAGCTAACCGTAATAGAGGTCTAATAGCTTCATAGAAGCGAGGAATTGAGCGGCTGAGCCGCCTACGTCGCGAACGCGATTTTGATTGGCAATACCAGTACTCAGATTATGCTGAAACTATTGAATTGGATTCATTTATGATTAGTGAAAATGATTTAAATTTAGGTGAATTACGTCAATTAGCTGTTGATAATAATTTAATTTTACCTGTTTAGACTAATTTAAGATTAGTTATTACTGCTAATGATATCTCTCAAATTAATTGTCCATCTTCACGGTCAGTCCCCAACGTAATTGGGGCGTTCTCTGAACGCCTCCCCATAGAAGCTAAAGGAGGGCCGGCTATTTATGATCGCTCTAAAACTGAAGCCACTAATCGATGGTCCCAGTACTCCAGATCGCAATTCAGCGCAACGGAGTTGCTCCAAATTGCTATGATTGTTGGGCCCGTAGGTTGGGGGTTGATATCTTACTCAACAAGTTTCGGATCGTAAGCAAAATACTTGAAACAACCCCAATATACGATCGAGGTGTATGATTTGTTTGGTTTCGGAGCGGCTCCGCCGCGAATTAATTTGAATAATGTCCTCTAGATAGCTCCCTCTTGAGTCTCGCTATTGAACCATCCGTCGCCGCAGGGTGGTTGTTTGTTATTAGAGATTAATGAGAGGGGGTTAATAGAGCATGGGGTGAATTTCTGAGACCTCCTAATTGATGGGCCTCGCTCATTAAAGGAAAATCAGAAGCTAAGTTTCTATCAGTTTAACCTAACCAAGTTGAGGTGGGTTAGGTAGATTCAAGTTCAACGACTAGGTAGTGAGTATGACTAACAATAACCTACCCACGAGCACCCCAAAAGGCGGTAAGGGCCCTTCAAGGGCCCGATGTAGTTGCCTTTATGATATAGTCTGAACAGATAGGTAACTATTTGAAGTATAGGATAAAGAGTCTATACGATAACATAATTGGTTATTCATAGTTTTGCTGTTCCATCTTTAGCTCTTAAATTAGATGCTATTCCTGGTAGATTAAATTCTGTAGGTTTAATCATTAATCGTCCTTCCCTTTATTATGGGCAGTGCTCAGAATTATGTGGTATTTAGCACGCTTCAATGCCAATTTGTATAGAAGCTGTAAACTTACCCCAGTACATTAATTTCATACAATCACAATTAGGTGAATTGTCTGGGAGTTAACCTTTGGGGATTCGCTGAATTATTTAATTGGGGTATGAATTTTGGGTTAAGTTATGTTGGTCAAAATGACTTTACTAACTTTTCTACTGGGAATGATATTTTAGTAGAATATGACAATCAATCATCTGATCAGTAGTATAATATAATACATTATTTTAATGATAGATTAATTCCTATTTCATCTCAACCATTTGGGAATAATTAGTATTAGACTAAAGTTCCAAATCCTCAATTAGACCTGGAGTCTGTTGATACTAACTATTCTCATGTTAATAAAATTCGTTCCCCTCATTTAAAATCACTCAAAGATTATGGACCTTTAAATTTACGTGCTCTAACTTTTTATACTCATCGTAGTTATCATTTTCCTACTGATGAATTTTCTTTAAGATTTTCAGATATTATTTTCGCATCTCTATACCCTGATTTTTTAGAGTGGCAACAAAGTAAATTCCTATATGAAGGACTTGGTATGTCTTTACGTAATCATATGTTGAATAATAATCAAGAATTGTTACAAAATTATATCGATCATCATGGTACACACTGGAAAGAGCGTCTAAATAGATTAGTGGCAGAATGTTTAAAATCTGTAACTGTCGAAAATTTTCTGGTTAAACAGCAAGAAAGTATTCGGCGATTAACTTCTAACTCTTATCAATAATTACTATAATCGACTAAGTCGATCCGGGTTGTTTTAAGGTGCTACACTAATGTCTCAATTACAGTTCTCTAGACATTTATATATTATGATTACTAATAGTTCCAAATATGCAGGTGTTATTTGAGCCACTCTAAAAAATGTCGCTAGTTGTCTTTGTCTATTGGTTGAGTTGATTTATTAGGAGAACTACATGGGGTTTGATTCTTAATTGATATGTAGGCAGATACGGTTACGAAATAATCTTGTTACAACCCTATACTTATTTGAAAATTACCAGTATCTTTTTTAGCTTTCTAGGTGAACCGTGTAGGTGATATGGCTTTAAGTATTGGTTCATTATAGACTATCGGTTTAGTAGCTGACTTATCTATGCTAGATCTACAACTTTAGTATGTGGCTACCCATTAGGTTGGATAATCTTGAACCTATCTAATAGTTTGAATTATGATGTGATGGGATACTTAATTCAGAGGTTACCTCAAATCCAGTCCAAAGGACGGATTTGCCCCTCACGGGCCTAATCCTTTGTAATTGCGCAATTATTGCATTTCCCTTTTATCGGACTCCATTTTGAAATCCCTCTTTAAACACCATCTAAAACGTATCATCGATCTCAACGTTCAAGCGGCACAATGCCTTATACAATTCCTCCAAGTAGATTTGAGATCTTCCTACGTACCTTTGGTTTCAGTTGTGGTAGCGACGGCGGGCTTCGGAGCGCGGCCATTTTCCTCTCTAGGGTTTATTCTTATATCGTAAGTCAAAGGAGGGTCCCCGGGATTAACTACTTCAGTTATAATGGAATGAATTTGTCGAATGTCAGCTAAGGGCAAGTAAGTATCCGGAATAGACTGAGCGACCAGTGCCAGGCTATGAGTGTAACGATATTTCTAAGTAGACGATCTTGGTCGAGCGTTGGGGTGGAAATTCAATAGACACGGTCTTCAGCCAATCGTCTTATTATTTTTATATCGAATCGATCATAATATCTACATACCACAAGTCTACTATTTTTGGATTTTCTAACTCTCATTTTGCTACTCTTACTACCACGATTAGATGGTCGTGGAGGAGCGATCAGAGATCGCCCATCCACCTCGATATCATGGGGAAATCCGGAATAAGAAATGATGAAAAGCGGTAAATAGACCCATAAAAAAAATTAATAAGAACCAAAAGTCTAACAGATCGTAATAAAAACACTAGTTGATACGACGCAAATGGAGGAGGAGATTTATTATTATATCAACACCTATTCTGGTTCTTTGGTCATCCTTGGCCATTCGTTTATTTAATTGAATCCCATAGCTTTTATGCTGGAACAAATATTTAGAACTAGCAGGTGTAGCTTACTTTTAGTTTCTTTACCTCAGAGATCATGAGGCTATTTGCAATGTCATTTACAAGGGGGGGTCTAGTAGTTCTGCTTTAGATCCGGAGTAAAACTCTAGGTTAGCTGAATTATTTATGCTGATGGTTATTTCGCTTTTAGTAAAGCAGGTTACGCTGCTCTGGAAATTATTATGGAGAACATCGATCTTAGATCGATTAACTCATTCAACAACGATTTGGTGATTACATTCATCCACGCCCGATGAGGTTGTCTTCACTCTTATTCAGGAGTTGGGTTAGATGGCAAATTGAGAGGGTGATCGCGTATGCCCGAAAAAGCGGGAAGATTCCTCCGATTAGGTTTTGATGAAAGCTTCGCTGCAAATTGGAGCGACGCGGAAATTGCCCCAACCAAAAGGGCCGGCCCGGAAGAGAAATTAAGAATATAATGATGAACGGTGCTAGAATTAGAGAAATGACTGAAGGCTTGATAATATAAGCCTTTTATGAAATAGAAATCAACCTTCTCCAGGGCTTCGTGCCTTTCAAGCTTCGTGACTTGACTCCAGGACTTATGGCATGTATTGGAGCGACTCCTAGCGGCGGCCGGTGGAAACGAGAGGACCTGACTATGAAAACAATAGATACTCGTGCTATTCCACCAGGTTTCTGAAATTCTCTAGAGGATCAGCCGTATACCGACTGTACATTAAGGAGCCCGTCCGTGTTTGAGCTACTATGAGGCTTAAGGTAGCTTATAAAAACAATATTGGTAATTCCTTGAGCTTCCATGATACTGAGGATGCTTAATAGTCACCCTAGCAATAAATGAGCCATCCCCCCCTTAAATATTATGGACCAGCGGGCTGGACATGATGTAATAAACTGGCTAGTATTGTATTGTTCCCTTGTGGGCGTGAACCTCTTATAAATAGGCTATGTTTTATCCATTCTAAAGGCCGAGGCATATACATGCCTGGCTCGACCGAGCATGAGCCGGAGCAGGAGTCTGAATGTGACGTTAAGAGACTTTAGCCCACCCTTTCCTAGACCAATAATTGAGGCCGTCTGAATGACCTCTACAAGCTTCTAAGATCTCTTCCAACAGTTCCAGCTTTTTTGGATTAATCGTAGGTGCCAAATATTTTGCATATCCTAGCTGCCTAATCAACTAGAATCCTCAGTCAACCAGTCAGTAACTCCAAATCACATCCACGTCTACATTCATCCCTGATTGCATTAAGGCAAGGAGATGTACTACCTGCTAAGTCAACCGATAAATCCTTTTTTATAGCTATCTGCGGCACGGTCTATAATAAATAAGAATAGACTGGTCTGATTATAATTACTGAAGACATAGATCTATAACAGGTTAGGCGTCACCGTAAATCGACGTCTGCACAACCGTCTACCGACTGTACATTTAGTTGGCCTGAGTGTCCTAGATGGGCTAGATCTCGCTTTTTGCTGGTACCCTCCCTTTATTAGGTGTTCTATTAGGGACTGCTTTATCCCTATTAAGACAAGAAGTATTAGTCCTAAAGGAGTGTTTGTGGGTAAAAGTCTTCTAATAATAAAAAGGATACTTAGAAATCCTTCATCTACAATTCAGTGATTTTCGAATGTACAGCCTAAATAATTGGAACGCTGTGCTAAAGTCTAAGGCCCTTGGAATAAACCCAATAGAAGCGGCGACATCCTTGGTTAATAACGGGTTAACAGACTGACATCAATCGCTAACGTCAGAGTTGTGGAGGGAGTTTACCAAAGCGGAAACATCTTTGCAATTAGTTCTTTCGAATCCAGTCACACGCATTCTATTAAAGTTTCTTGACTTGACAGAAAGACGTAGCTGCCTGCTTGGCTTCCGGTATTTTTATTGACTCTCTGAAACACAAGCGCGGTTTCCTTTATTTCGGTAGATATTGGGGTAACGGTAATACATCGCGAAGACATTGCCCTGAGGCCCCCGGTCTCTTAAGATTCATCCATCACTGGCGCACCACTACAAACATTATGAGGTTATTTATAGCAGGAGGCTCGGGTTGATGTTAGAAATGTGGCTGTCTTTTGCAATCGCCCTACTAGATTTGGAACTCCAGCAAAAGGGTTTTTCTACTCGGCAAGCATCCAAACTGGTGTCTTTTTCAAATTGTTGGAGCCGCTCCGCTGCGTCTCGCTTAAGTATGGAGCTATAACTGATAGACACCGTGATGTTAGAAATGTAGTCTAGGGTCTATGGGGCCGACTAACTAGTGGCGTGGTTGAAGAGAATTCAGTGCGTAGCCCTCCGGGCAAATTCTATTTAATCGAGTGGGTCAACTTCAGATCGATTGTTATTCGTATGTTGGAAGTATGTTTATCTTTATTTAGCCTGAGATGAGCCTTGAGCTTAAACTTTAACCTTAGTATAACTTTTAGTAAATGTACTATTCTCGATTGAGGCAGGTACTCTCCCACAAGTGTCTTTGTTTAAGATCCTAATTTGTACACATTCTAAACTCAGCTCCCTTCAGTTAGAGCGGCGGATGCCGCTCCAAGATTCCTCTTCAAAGACTTCTTGATTAAAGCTAATCTTAATCTTAGCTCGATTGATCGAGTCCTTTAGACAGGTTTATAAGTGTCTCTAAATTCTAACTAGTTGGCATGGATTATTACGAGCACAGAAATTTAACATGATCGAGCAACGGGGCCAAAACCTTTAGCACGCGCCGCGGACACGGCGACGTATTCACTCATGATATTTTGAAGCGGCTGCGCAATTGTTGCTTTAAGGAAATACACGCTATTATTATAGATCACATTACCGTTACTCGAATTCTGACTGAAACAACTTAACAACCGTAGATTGATTCAACTGAAGATGTTAATTATCTACAACACTTCAACTCATGGTTAATGTCACTTATATAAGCGTAATCAGTTATAAGCTATTATCACCTTAGGTTTCTTATTAGTTTAACACCTGTATGAGCTCTCTGAGAGCTTCCCTAAAGTGCCTTAGGATCTCTACTAGTTGCTAGATATAGACCTTAATAATCTAACTCATGAGTGGGGTAATCTACTTGTATTAGATACCCTCCAAAGAATGAATCGACTTGAGTCGATTCATTAATACAATACTAGAATACTCAGCTAAGAATAAAACAAATATAACTGCAGCGTATTCTGTCATGAATCCACTAACTAGTTCCGATTCAGCTCAATTTAACGGAGCTCTATTTGTTTCAGCTACTAGACCTATAAAGAATTAAATATCAGACCTACTATTCTCATTAAATCCATTTACATTACCTAACATCATATTACCTGTACTTCATTATATCTCTCACCATTTAACTTGAAAATTACAATTAAATGTATCTCCAGTCTCTTTTAATCTTATTTTAGAGATTCCTTCTCTTTTAACCTTTATCAACCACCTCGGCGCGGTGGCGCGGAGGGCCTCCGGCCCGGCTAACGCGGGTGGTTTATTATTTTCTGATTCTCTTATACATACATTACTTCTAATATAGATAGGTCTAATATAGGACAAAATATTATTAGTAAAAGACTAGATGATTTATAACAGAAATATTTATAGTATATCTTAAATAAGCTACGCGGAGCTCGCGCTAGCGAGCTGGATTAAAAGTTGAGAATCACGCAGTCGCGGAGCGACCGCCCTACGGGCTACGTCGCTCAAGATTTAGATATTGTAACGTTAGGTTCTTGGGGACATACGTGAAGCGGCTGGTGTGGCGTAGGCGAAGGCCGGCCACTCCGCGACCGGGGCCCCCCTTAGGGGGGCCCCCCCGGATCCTTCAGATCCGGGCCTCAGAAGAGCTTCTGAGGCGACGTCGCGACGCGATCTATTCTGACCTTCGGACTTTGTCATTATTACTTTCTCATTATAGATATCAATACTAGCGTTAGATCCAGTCCGTGAGGAATATTAAAGTTATTTAGATTTAGGTTATCTCAGAGATTACAAAAGTCATTATTATTGCTTATTTTAATTAGTCAAAAAGGTAAATAATTGATAGAAGGTTCACCACTCCTTAATCATGCAGTCGCTGCGGCGCCGCACTAAACCAACTAATATATATTTATGCTAATCTAGTCTAGACCATCACGCAATCGCTAGCTACGCCTATAATCAACTTCATCGTGGAGGTGAACGCACCGCGGGGCGGGCACGTCCACCTCGATCAAATTCAGTGCGTACGCACGAATTCCCGCAAAGCGGCAATTCTAATTGTGAATCACTACCTTCAGATCATCATCCTTCTCATGTAGGTTATCTAGCTAATAAAGAGTAATATAGTAACTAGGCTTAGGTTATGATATAGGATAAATAGATCGGACTAGCGTGCGTGGCGTCGCGTCAGCCCCCCTTACGGATATATCCGGAGGCCTTCAAGG
This sequence comes from Polyrhizophydium stewartii, assembly GCA_027604665.1. Taxonomy (NCBI): domain Eukaryota; kingdom Fungi; phylum Chytridiomycota; class Chytridiomycetes; order Rhizophydiales; genus Polyrhizophydium; species Polyrhizophydium stewartii. The sequence goes on along the minus strand of JADGIZ010000061.1, from coordinate 17,658 downwards.
CCTCGAGGGGGGTCGTCCTAACGAATGTAATGGTATAGATAGGTGAGGGTATATGGGGTAGTCGCCAACCTAAGGTAGGCTAGAGTAAATAATAGATTGATGTACTACTAATCTAAATCGGACGGCGCGTAAGCTCGCGTTCAGCGACGTCCTTCCGAATTAGTAATTTCATCCTGCTATATAAATAGTTTATATTAAATCTAATATAGGCATAGTGCCGATTGAACGTAGTAATGAAGCAACTAATAATTAGATGAAGCGGACCGGAGGTCCTACAAATAAGGGGAGATACAATAGTTGCGTAATGGGAAATAAATAGTAATGAGATGAAAAGATTTTCCTTAGTAAAGGGGAATATATGAATAGAATGATAGAAATAGTGATTGACTATATAAAATAAGTTAAACAGGGAATTTGAAATTCTATCCAACTGTGTTTACTACTATTAGTTGAAATAGCGGAGCCGCTTCAAAAGATGTTTTTATTCATTTAACTAAATTACAATAGTTTTTCTATATTAGTCGATCATAGATCGATATTCAGTTTATTTAATAATCTAGGTTAATTATTTGATCGCTAGCTTCGCTGCAAATTGGAGCGTCGCGGCCTGAAAAGCTGAAAGCTTCGAAGCTTGGAGCGACTCCTAGCGACCCCGGAGCGACGTAGGGCGAAGCCCGGTCGCGGAGTGACCGGAGCCTTGTAAAGGCTCCTACGTCACGTCCGCGACCGGCCCCCCATCGAAGATGGGGGGGCCGCCGCCCCTCGAGGTCTTAAAGACCTCGGGACCCCTTGCCGCGGCGGAGCCGCTCCGGGTCCCTAAGGGGCGGGCCTCCGGATCTAATCATATCCGTAAGGAGGCGACGTCGCGATTTTCCTAGTTTTTTACAAATGATCTAAAGTTCTAACCAAGCCAAGCTAAGACCTAACTATGGGCCTACTTCTAGATTTGACGACCCTTTTAATCCATATTGACATCTCTTGTTCAAGTCCCTTTATCTATTAGATTGGCCATGTCATCTATTTATATAAAATCACCCTAGCAATTAGGTAACCTGACACCGCCCCCCCTAAGGGGGGCGGGCTCTTTCTTATAAATGGGTCCAATAAAATACCAATCGCTACTAGTAATTATTTATGCTAATGCAAGCAATAACTAAATTAATAGGATCCGAGCGTAATTAGAGCTCGGACTAGTCCAACATATAATAGTGCGTAACTTATTGATTAGATCTCGCTTTGCCTCTCTCTATTTGAAGATTGACACGTTTTCTATAATGAAATGATGTAAGTTAAAAGCTCTATCTATTGATTGACTGGTTAGGTTAGTGTTAAGTTACCCGATATTATCGCTGTTGTTTATCATACGAATTACTCCTCATGTGTATTAATACCTAAGTTAACCCTTTTAGCACCAACCATAGAGTGAGAGTGATTTATTTATTGCACGGAATCCTAATGTAGCTGGTTGAAATCCTTACAACTGGTTGTTTATTTGTTAGGCTAGCTAAACCACATGTAGCCATTAAGCTTAGACCATACCCTATTATTCATCGAACCTACGGTTCGACTATCTATTAACTAGAGTATCTATTAGCTAATTAGGTTCAATGGGTTATCTGATGAAAAAACGCGTGAACTACGAAAGTCAAATTGGCTACTTGACGATTTTGTACTACGGCAAAGATAAAACATTCGTCGGACTATCCTAAGCCTAAATACATTGCTTTTTGAAAAAGTAAATAAAACTAACATTTGACATTCGCGCTACACAAAATCTCACCGCCGCACGAAATCGAGAACACACTTTGGAGCCTCCCTTTCGGGATTAGATAGTCGTGGAGTCGAATCAGAGATTCGATTCCACCTCGATATATAGAGGATGTTGGCCCTTTTGCGATGATGAGCGACTCCGTAGTGGACGATTTGCCGATTTGGACGATTTTCTGATTTATCAACGCAACCGGTTTTGGGGTTTTTCGGCGCCGCAGCGCGCGCCCCCGCTAGGAGTCGCTCCAAAACCGTGGCCCCAAAAAGTCGATCTTAAAGATGGTCGTGGAGTCGAATCAGAGATTCGATTCCACCTCGAAATCTCCCCAAAGGGGCAGGTATGTCAGTAGTGTCCTTCACCTTTAGATGGAATTGGAGGTGTTCTAGCAAGTAAACCTGTATATAGCATTAATGGAGATAAAGTAGTCATCATTCTATTTTATAGGTGTCAAGATCAATCTCTATAGTAGTATTTATAGTCTAGGAGAGGTGATAAATAAAGTACAAAGACTGAGTAAGGAGATAGCGATAAAAGCTCCAAAGGGAAAGCAGAGAAATCTTTAATTTTGAAGCCACTGCATTTACTTAAACGACTAACCACAATCACGCAATCGCTTAAATGGACAGATTTTAACCTAATTAAACCAGAGACCTGAGAGCCTAGAAGGAAAAGGCATAAGGAGCAGATAAAGGATTAGAACAAATTGAACAAAAAAGCACCAATAATTAGCTCCGGCAGTTAATTCTTAAAAAACCTTAGCAAGCATGCAGGGCTATGAAGACCGCCTGGGCTTGTGAATATACTACAACCCGAAGCCTGATTGACTAAATCTAGATTAAGCATAATTTATTTAGATCTAGCCTCTTAAGATTATAGATTTAGTCAATTAGGATGTTTAGTTTTAGAAGTAGGTAGATCTAATCTTTCAGATCCTTTGCGATACAATCGGACGGCGCGTAAGCTCCCCCCGTACGGGGGTCGTCCTAACGAATCACAGGTTAAGAATATGTAATTAAACAAGACAACAAAGAAATTTAATAATATAAATTAATTCAATAATGTTTCCATTCTTGCAAGGAGATCAATCAGATATAAAATAGATATTGTCTATCTAAATGAGCTTATAGTATTATTTCCACCTTTAAACACAGAATACTTATGACTTACAATTACATGGGATTCTAATTATACTTATGGTATTGGACCTAGATAAAATATCGTTGTAACTATCAATAGCCTACCTGTGACACCTAGGATATCATACAATCTAGATCTAAGTTCTATTCGATTATAGTCCAGTGAATGCTTTGTGAATAAGTATGAAAAAGTAGAACAAAACGCAATTTAGTAATAAACATAGATTATAGTGCTTGCGTAAAAGCTAAAGTCAGCAAATACGTCTTTGGGTTGCTATCTTATTTCTCTAACCATTCATATAAGTAGCACCTAGGGTGCGATCAATTAGAGTACTAGCCAAAGCTTATAGGTTCATGCTAGTGCTGTCTACCATTGGTTGTTGACTAATTATTGCTTGATTTGGAATTTGTTTGAAATCGATTCCTTTTAATCCACTCATGTACATGAGTTCAAATAGTATTTTGATGAGAAATTGCTAATTGCAATATTAAAGGATCCTAGCATTTAGATGTTTAACTAGAAGATGTAATGTAGACTAGCCCTAAAAGAGCAACAAAGCATTCTTAAAGATTCTCGCAGTGGATCGTTGTCAATAAGCTGAACGATGGTTTTAAGTAGTATTATTATTTGTAACAACTGCATTCAACATGGTATAACTTCAATTTGAAAAGAGACAAGATGAAGGTAACTCCGTCATGGATGAGCCTCCGTCTGGAGGCGCTAATTGGAGGTTGCAATAGATTTTTAGTTTAGTCGCGAAGCCGCTCAAACTCCTCTTGAGAATTTAGGGGTCATAATTGTAATTAGATGTTATCCTTTCGAGGTGGAACCGGAAGCCGACCGGGGGGAGCCCCAACGTAGCGGCCACGAGCTTTATTGCTTTCCTCCTGAGGTTTGTAAGCAAATCATCTTCTATTCCTGATTTTGACACTAATATTACTAGGACCATTATCTACATGAACTGGAATTAGAAATAGGATGAATAATGATCAAAGACTAGTAATTGTATTCATACAGATGCTAGATATCTAGAC
>JADGIZ010000061.1:0-13709 GCA_027604665.1 Polyrhizophydium stewartii | reverse complement strand
GAGATCAATCAGATATAAAATAGATATTGTCTATCTAAATGAGCTTATAGTATTATTTCCACCTTTAAACACAGAATACTTATGACTTACAATTACATGGGATTCTAATTATACTTATGGTATTGGACCTAGATAAAATATCGTTGTAACTATCAATAGCCTACCTGTGACACCTAGGATATCATACAATCTAGATCTAAGTTCTATTCGATTATAGTCCAGTGAATGCTTTGTGAATAAGTATGAAAAAGTAGAACAAAACGCAATTTAGTAATAAACATAGATTATAGTGCTTGCGTAAAAGCTAAAGTCAGCAAATACGTCTTTGGGTTGCTATCTTATTTCTCTAACCATTCATATAAGTAGCACCTAGGGTGCGATCAATTAGAGTACTAGCCAAAGCTTATAGGTTCATGCTAGTGCTGTCTACCATTGGTTGTTGACTAATTATTGCTTGATTTGGAATTTGTTTGAAATCGATTCCTTTTAATCCACTCATGTACATGAGTTCAAATAGTATTTTGATGAGAAATTGCTAATTGCAATATTAAAGGATCCTAGCATTTAGATGTTTAACTAGAAGATGTAATGTAGACTAGCCCTAAAAGAGCAACAAAGCATTCTTAAAGATTCTCGCAGTGGATCGTTGTCAATAAGCTGAACGATGGTTTTAAGTAGTATTATTATTTGTAACAACTGCATTCAACATGGTATAACTTCAATTTGAAAAGAGACAAGATGAAGGTAACTCCGTCATGGATGAGCCTCCGTCTGGAGGCGCTAATTGGAGGTTGCAATAGATTTTTAGTTTAGTCGCGAAGCCGCTCAAACTCCTCTTGAGAATTTAGGGGTCATAATTGTAATTAGATGTTATCCTTTCGAGGTGGAACCGGAAGCCGACCGGGGGGAGCCCCAACGTAGCGGCCACGAGCTTTATTGCTTTCCTCCTGAGGTTTGTAAGCAAATCATCTTCTATTCCTGATTTTGACACTAATATTACTAGGACCATTATCTACATGAACTGGAATTAGAAATAGGATGAATAATGATCAAAGACTAGTAATTGTATTCATACAGATGCTAGATATCTAGACAAATTGGAGCTAGGAGCGACGGGCCCCCTTAAGGGGCCCCGCCCCTCAAGGGGCGGGCCGGTTAGGGCCCTTTAAGGGCCCGATGAAGCATGACATAGGCGACGTCGCGGCCGTCGCGGCGCAAATTAGAATAACCTCATCAGGATCAGCCGTTTTCACGAGTTCCTTACTCGTTTTTTTAGTTAGAACATCCGAGTAGCTGGACCTTACAACTCCCCGAATTTCGCTGCGCTTTATTCCACCCCTCTGGCTCGAGGGGTCTTCATTTTGAGATAATTATAAATGGCTTATGTGTTCTAATTATAAATAATTTGAAGAGGAGCATTTCTTATACTTGGAATTAAATTGAAAGCTGGGTTTCACCATGTCCCATGGTTCTACTTTATGCGTGGCCCCGTTTATTGGAGCAGCACCAACGTGGCGCTGCTGGCTATTAAATTGTGAAGTTACTAAAACCAGCTGGGTCAATAGTTACGAATTCTAAATTCGAAGTAATTAAGTAATTTCTGTTTATTCTTAGACAATACCTTAAGCGGCTGGAGCGACCGCCTCCTTCAAGGAGGCTACGTCGCGGCGCGATCTTGAAGTGATTTTTTTACTAATAATTTTTATATGAGCTAATCTAGAAAGATGATATCGATAAACATTTAAGGTATTTTTACATAACCTCTATCTCGGTTCTTTATTAATGTTAGGTTCGCTTGGCGCTAGCCCGATTGTAATGAGTGGTAGTCTCGGCTTCCTTTGTGGTTATCCTTAGAAATTGTAACATTACAGATATTACGATAAACCTAATGTTAAAGAGTATATAAGATGTACTAAAATAAACGTAGACTGGCCATTTGGGTACTAATAGTCAAATGCATTCAAGAACATATAACGCTTAATTGGTTGGAATTCTATGTTGTGTAATAGATTGGCTCTTGATACTGTGATGGGAAGGTTTAGGCTATTTTGCAGCAAAATAAGGTAGGAATGGTTTAGAGGTGAACAAAAATAGAGTCAATAAATAATTCCAAGAATCACAACTAGAAGTTATTTACTGATTTTTAAGCGGCGGGTGTGGCGTAGGCGAAGGCCGGCCACTCCGCGACCGGAGCCTTTACAAGGCTCCCCCGGATCCTTCAGATCCGGGCCTCAGAAGAGCTTCTGAGGCGACGTCGCGGCCGCGATATTATTTTGATTAGAGGATGAGGAACTATCTAAGACTCATTAGTTCAATCATCAAGCAATGGAAGTATGATTGAGTAATAAATTACATATGAGAACAGAATAAATGGAAATAGATGTCTATTCTATTATTTGATTCTTATATGGCAAATAGAGGAGGTTCACCTGATCGCGGCTGCCGCAGCGCAGCGCCGCTCGAAAAGACAGAATCTCTAAGTAATATTTGGCCCCATCACAACTATTAGGATTCTCGCCAACCAGAGGTTGGCTATAATTAGTCAGCTAACCTACATTCTATAATCTAATAGAGCCGCGATCACACCAACTTATTATAGCTATCATCTAATCATCTTTGCTATTATTTGACCTTCTTCTATTTAGGGTTTCCCCTATATATTGGGAGCAACTCCGTTGCAATCTAATAAAAATAGAAGTGACAATAAGACCAATTACAAATAATAATCGAGGTTTTGGGGTTTTGAGCGACCCCTAGCGGCTGTAAATCGCGGCCCGGTGCTTCATTGACCGGGGCGATGTGAATCCAAAGAGTTGAGTGCGTGATTGATTGAGTTTTTCTATTTAGCATTGGGGCCCGGGCTTTCGGGTTTCCCCCTCTAGATTCCATCTAATCGCGCAGCTAACCTCAAATAGGCCAGATTTGATGATTTGGCACCGGGGGATCTCCTTTCTCTTTTGATTATCCCATATTATCACCATCCTTTATAAAATACCCTATATTCCCTATCTAATCAACAGGGGTTCATCAAAATATAAAAAATAAGCCACTCGTCTTTTCTTGTCAAATCGGCCCCTAGGGCGAGTGGCAGCTCATACGAGCTGCTATTCTAGACTCTTTTGATTTGATCCAATAAATCAGATCTATTGAGGAGTAATCGATAAAACAATCGATCTAGAAGATCGACAACTCAATTATCTCGTCACACCTCCCGTCCCTTTTTGGTTCGTCCCCCTCGGGGGGGGCCCCAAAATCAGCAATTAAAGAGGTGCCTATAGTTTATCATCAAATCGAGCCGCGATCGGGGGTTTCCCCTCTAAAATCAATTACGTATGAGAATGTTGTTTTCATGAATAAGGGGGCGCCGCCCCCCCGATGCCTGCTTCATCAGTCAGCTGACGCCCAAGGATAAGATTTGCAATGATTTTCGCCCCCCCCCCCAAACTCGAACCAATATAATAACTAACCTTGAACCCTAATTGAGAAGAATGGGTTCAACTCTCATTCAAAATCTAGAAGAACTATTAAGCTCGCGCTAGCGACAGGTTTGAATTTTTGTAGTACTAATTAGTGATTTAGGTAACTGTAAGTAGCTTGTTTCTAAAGCAGTTATTTATATGTTATTGGAGAGGCTTATGACTAGCAATAGTCCTGTCAGGTTAGGAGACTATTTAACTTAGTTTCCTGCGTTTATTAAAGTCTATACGTTGTATGGTTAATATTATATATTTCAGTATATATTTGAAGTAGTGTGGTAAGTGTTTTTTATTAAGAGGTCAAAAAAGCGGGTTAAGTGTAAAAAAGAATTTAAGAATTAGAAAATAAGGTGTAAACGAATTATCAAAATTAATAGAAGCGCAACAAGCCGCAAGTTTTGATGACAGAAAGTGTAAAAGTATTAGCTATAGGGGACGGAATTGCTCGAATTGACGGGCTGGAGAAATGGTTGAGTTTGCTTCAGGAATGGCTTGAAATTTAGAAAGTGATAATGTTGGGGAAATGATCAATTTATTAAAGAGGGTGAGCTAGTAAAACGTACAAAAACGATTGTTAGCGTTCCTGTGGGGATGGGTTAACTGGGCCGAACAATTAATGCTTTAGGAGTACCAATAGACGGGAAAGGGGCGATAAAAAGTTCTGAAACTTCGCGAGTTGAGGTAAAAGCTCCCGGAATTATTCCACGAGAATCCATTTTTGAACCTATGCAAACAGGGTTAAAAGCTGTTGATGTGTTGGTACCTATCGGGCGATCGTCAAAAACAGCGATTGCTATTGATACTATTTTTCATCAACGTCCAGCGGTGCAGAAGATAGCAAATTAGACGTAGCTATTGGACAAAAACGTTGCTCAATTAGAAAGAGAAAATTCATCTGGAGGAGGAATTCCCGCCTCCGTCGCTAGGAGGCGGCAATTCTAGCAATTAGGTTCTAGTTGAAAATACTTAGATAAGATTGTTTTACCATCCTTATAGTAATACACGAATCTCATGCTAAGATTAGCTGATCTTTCAGTTCTCTATATATTTCACTATCTTGTCAAGCTTCGCGATTAGTTATCCCCCACCCTACTTTAGTAGCATAAATAATATACCCTTAATCTTTTATCTATTAGTTGAACTTTAGGAATTGTAAATGAACTAACAGTGACTGTTTAATGTCCGGCTTCGACATGCATAATTGGATGAATCTCTTGAATAAATGAATTAATTCAATTTTCCTTTTAATTTCAGCAGAATCGGCCCCAGGGGGGCGATTCCCCGCTAGCGGTGAATCTCAGCATGAGCTGTCAAACCTCCCCAGGTGGCAATATATGTAAATTATGTATAAACCCTCTCCCGGCGTACAACCAATTACTTAATATTTGCTGTAACTTGGAATTAGAATTCCTTTATTATCTTCTGGTTTAATATGAACAACAAATTCAAATATTGGACCTGAGTATATTCAGCTCTAATATTCAATCAGAGATGCTAATGCTTATTTGCTTATATTGCTAAAACCTAATTGAAAGATTTTAGTTCTACCATTATTTATGTAATCCATGAGTACCTTCTAGAAATCTTATTTTTATTATTCATTGAGATATGCTCATTTCATTCGCTAGTTTATAATGCTGATCATCTAGGATCTCAAAGGGAAAATCTATAAAGAGATTTTGCAGCATAAATAATTGAAGGAATTTGACCATTATTGAATATTCTGTTAAGAGCCGCCAAATTAATTGGACCAATAATTAATATAATTGGTTTTAATCTACCTAAATAATTTTATCATTAATTTGTTTAAGCAAAGCATTGCTGAGCATAATTAAGCCTTTTTGTTATTGCTTCTTATTATTATACTGATTAAAAATTAACTACGTTAATTGTAATGAATTTAAATAAATGGTTGATCGGGCTAGCGTCAGCTCGCGCCTAGCGATGCCCTAACGCACTCAAGTAAATAAAAGTTTCTCATCCTATTGGTATATTTATCATAGATCCTTAAGTATTGTTTATCATTATATTTATCAATAAACTTTTCATCTTAGCTCTATTAATATTAGTGACTAGCCTCCAGCTTCAAATTAAGAATATTACGTTAAACGATAAATCTACGTAGAACTTAAATAAGGTTATGCTCATTATTTTATAAACCAATTAACAAGATAAATTACTAAGCCTCACCTCTGATAGTTTATTTAACATCTGATCTATTATCCCGGTTACTATTGCTGAACTCATGTACATGAGTGAGGACCAGTATTTGCTAGCTATTAATGAAACCTACAAAATGATCAACTTAGTTGATCTTGGTTTTTCTACTTAGTTGGCCACTCTAATCACTATTTTACTGGATGATATTTAGGCCACCTAGGGTGGCTCACCAGTGTCAGCTCCTTTGGAATTAGTTGAAAGAGTCATCTAAAATGATCCTTTGGTGGTTGTTAAATCATCTGAGACGACCTAGTTTAGAAGCCTAGGTATTGGCCCACCTCTCTCTAGCAGTGGTTAATTTACAGATGAATAGAGAGCTATTAGAATTATTAAGTGTTAGAGCGACTGCGTGATGATTAGAATTGAAGATGTTCCGGTAATAACAGGCAATTATTAAATTGCTTTAATGATCGATCAGGATTATCGACTCACGGAGCTCCCCCGGTCCGATCTAGAATTAATGTATTTGCTTATTTACAGCTCTGATTCCGATCGATGGAATCTATTTTCAGGGAGAACATTTCCATATTCCTCGATCTGCGGCTCCTAAAGAAGCCTATATAAGGAGTTTAAACGATCCACATGGTAAAAATACTGATGAGAAGTGACTACGGAACTCATTAGTTCTAGACGTTGGAGATGATCGCGTCCGCGACCGGAGCCTTTACAAGGCTCCTACTAGCGACCTATTTGGTAGTTAATTTCATTTTTGATTTATTTTTTCCTAACTAAGCGGCGGACGTGACGTAGGAGCCTTTACAAGGCTCCGGTCACTCCGCGACCGGCCCCCTTGGGGGGGCCGCCGGTGCTTCAAGCACCGGGCCTCAGAAGAGCTTCTGAGGCGACGTCGCGGCCGCGATTATATTAGATTTTTATATAGAACCTAGTTTTCTATAACACATTTATTATTATTGGATTATTGTACGTGTTTTTTAATTAGCTTTAATCGTTAATCGTTACTTAGACCGTGGTTTAATTGAATTATTAGGTCCTTAGGGTTTAGTTCGTCTATTCCATTATTACGCCTTTAAATTAGAATTATAGGCTACTGCCTTTCTTCCTCATTATGCCTTTATCATTATTGGCTTCGGATTTGGAGCATCTTGAGATGCTTCCTATTCTTTCCTGTTGCTTTCTTAGTATTCTGTAAGGACGTCGCTGAACGCGCCGTCCGATTTGTTTAGTTCTTAACCCTATTAGTGCCTTCGGGTTCTTTAATATTAGGGTCTTAGTCTAAAGCCTTGTTAGGAGTTACTACCTTTTAAGGTTTTCTAGATGGTTGGGTTAATTTCTAGTTCTCAAATATGTTGTGTGGAGAATATATGAGAAAAGTATCGAGATACTTCAACAGAGAATAATAGATGTCGCTCTGAACCTTTAGCTAGTTAATTACTTGGTACCTACAAATCCAACCGATGGAGGCCACGAAGCGGTCCTCAGGCAACCAGAGGTTGCCTTTATGGGATCGGACCGCTCAAGATAAAAGAAATAAAAAGAAGAACCTGCAATCAAGATAAAAGGATGGATTGAAGAGGATGGAAATACAAATGCTACCTACGAGCGACTACATGATGTAATTGAGGTGGTCTGGATGCTGGCAATGCTCTGATTGCTTAATTTGGACCTGCACATAATGCTCAGACTAAGGATTCAATCTGTTAAGATGACACTTTGGTATTAAGACTCCCAGTTTGTGTAACTGAATGAACTTAACGATCTAGGATCGTGTCGCGACGGAGTCGCTCCAATCTTATTAATTATTTGATTAGTGAAAAGCTCCAGAGAAGCTGACTTTTAGTTAAAACTCTATTTAATTAGGCTACTTGAGTTAATAACTATTGGTTCTATTTAGCCTCTATTAACTGGTGATTATCAACCTATAGTACTTACTTACTATAAGCATTAGGAATTATACAAATTAAACCTCAAGCTAATTTTGGAATCGGGCTAGCGTCAGCGATGCCCTAATCGCAATTAATAATGGTAAGTACTTAAAACATAAGCCATCTAGAAAAGGTACAATTGATAGAATCGACTTTAGTCGATCAAAGGTTGAAGATGAATAGATAACTATTGATCAACATATTCATTATCAGAAATCTAAAGATCTAATAATAAGACTTGTCGATCCAGAGGATCGAGTGATTTAATTAATTTCAATTTATCCAATCTCTAGTATTTATTGTGTAGGTGATTGTTTGATCTCCAATTGAGAGGGGATGACTAATCATCCCCCTATAAACCCCATCTAATCCCGCAGCGGAGCGGTATTGACGTCGCCTAAGAAGCTCTAATGAGGCTAGCCACACAGCCGCTCAGATAAAGTGTTGTAGTGATGAAAATGGGGATCAAATAAGAGATTTAGATTTGGAATATTCTTCACGGTGGAATAAGCAGATATTAGGATAATGGTAAGTCTAAGTTAATAAGATAGACTGAATAAAAAGCGTAGCGTAGATCAACATCACTAAGATCTAGTAAATGGATTGACCCTCTGACACAAAGAATTGATCAAGCACAACAATTTAAGCTCCCAAATCCTGGTTAGACATGAAATGGTTTTGCTGGGTTTTCTTTAAATTTACCTGAAAGCTCTGTAGCCGATCTTCAATTGTTTTTGTAAAGATTGCCCCCTACCCGATCAATGATGGTCTTTTTTTAGTGCTCACGGATTACCCTAATCTAAGTTATGGTTTTTCATCATGATTCCTCCCTTACTCTAATTTAGTGATCATCTATTTATTTTCAAGGTTAACCGTCGATCTACGCGAAGCCGCCCTAGATCGATAATAAAATTGTTAACGGTATTATATAATTTATTAAAAGACCATTTTAGGGAATTAAAAACACAACACAAGAAGACTATAGTATTTGAAATGACTTTGTGCATACAGTGCTAATGACGTTGTTCCAAAAGACCCAATCCGAAGGATTGGTCGCCCCTACGGGCCGATTTAGATTGAGTTGAGAAAATGCGGTCTACCTATTTGAAAGAACTTGCGTAACGATCGTGGGGCTTGTGTATCGCCTTTTTTTTAGTCTCCGGTAAATGGCTTATGAGTAATAAATTAGTAGAGTTGCCGCGGATGCGGGAACTCGCCCTGAGGCCGAGTTTATATGATGATGAGCGATCTTCGATCTTCTAATGAGTAAGATGAATATAATACCTGCCAATTGAATGGTTGCATGCTCATCTCGGAAGGTTTAGTACAAATAAATGGATAGAGTGTAGTAGCCAACCTAGCCGCGTGTGCTAGTTTCACGAGGTAGGCTAGAATATCTAAAGTAATGGCACCGCTCCTCAATGGAGCGGGGCTAATCAACTCATGTAAATTGAAGAAATCTAATCGATCTACTAGATCGATGAAGATCGAGATTCAAAGTTACTTAAGATTATAAATAGAACAGCCTAATAGAATAGATCGCGCTATAATATCTACTCAAGATTACTAAGTCTATAAGGCTACAGCTAATAAAAACCAAGAAGACAATTGTCAATTGCTAGTAAAGTATTAAGCACGACAACTCGATCAGAAGCTTCGCGAATTAGATGTAGAATCAAAGGGATTTTACTACGACAGTTGTCACAAATATTGAGACACCTCAATTCGATCAGATTATAGAGTATAAAGCTGAATATAGAAAGTAAATGAGAGGGAGCGGCGGTGTGGCGTAGGCGAAGGCCGGCCACTCCGCGACGCCACTCTCTAGAGTGGCCGCGGATCTGAAGGATCCGGGCCTCAGAAGAGCTTCTGAGGCGACGTCGCGACCGCCCCATAAATAGAAGCAAGGTGTTGCGCTGCGTGATTTGAGCAAGCCCCGATGCCGCTGCGTCGGGGCGGGATCGCCTCATTATTCAATCTGATTCTCGTCTTAATTAGTAAATCGCTTTATTGACTATCTAATGCCAAATAAGGTGGAAATAGAAGCAATTATTGAAAAATCACCGCGTCAGCGGGGAGTCGCGCAGAGCGCGATTCTATGAATTATCCAAACTCTCAACCAGAAATCTAATCCGAAGGTCGAATCCATCGGGCCGATGTTCATTCTGATCAAGTAGTTATTTATCGAGGTGGACGTGCCCGCCCCCGCGGTGCGTTCACCTCCACGATTAATTATAGTCAATTGCTAGTAAAGTATTAAGCACGACAACTCGATCAGAAGCTTCGCGAATTAGATGTAGAATCAAAGGGATTTTACTACGACAGTTGTCACAAATATTGAGACACCTCAATTCGATCAGATTATAGAGTATAAAGCTGAATATAGAAAGTAAATGAGAGGGAGCGGCGGTGTGGCGTAGGCGAAGGCCGGCCACTCCGCGACGCCACTCTCTAGAGTGGCCGCGGATCTGAAGGATCCGGGCCTCAGAAGAGCTTCTGAGGCGACGTCGCGACCGCCCCATAAATAGAAGCAAGGTGTTGCGCTGCGTGATTTGAGCAAGCCCCGATGCCGCTGCGTCGGGGCGGGATCGCCTCATTATTCAATCTGATTCTCGTCTTAATTAGTAAATCGCTTTATTGACTATCTAATGCCAAATAAGGTGGAAATAGAAGCAATTATTGAAAAATCACCGCGTCAGCGGGGAGTCGCGCAGAGCGCGATTCTATGAATTATCCAAACTCTCAACCAGAAATCTAATCCGAAGGTCGAATCCATCGGGCCGATGTTCATTCTGATCAAGTAGTTATTTATCGAGGTGGACGTGCCCGCCCCCGCGGTGCGTTCACCTCCACGATTAATTATAGTCAATTGCTTTCTGTCGAGCTATTTCATAGCTTAAATCGCGGCGAAGCCGCTCCGAAATCAAGAACAATCTGACTTTAGAAATTGTAGCAAGAAGATGAGGAGGCTGACTTATGTAGAGGACAAATAGGGACCCATCTTTCAATTAGATCGTGTTAATAGCGGTATACAGGGAAACACAAAAGTAAATGAGGCGAAGCGATCAGATTCAACTAATTCAGAAATTGAAGGAATGAAGTCTACTGTCATTTCCAGTAGATACAAGATAGAGCGGCTTATAAAAAACAGCACAATCAGATTCCGAAGGTCGAATATTCTGAAATTGAAGCAAGGTGTTGCGCTGCGTCATCGGGGCTATATGAGCGACGCTTTGCATGGCCGATGTTGGAATAACTAGAGATAATCGCGAAGCTAACCAATACAATCTCAAATTGAAGCAATTCAGCCCATAGGGCGAATTGCGTCCTCAAGGACTGCAATTCAACAAATTCATCTGGAGGAGTAATTCCCGCTCCGCGGCAATTCTGACTTATTTTACAACACATTGAGCAACTAATTCTAAATTGAGTCGCGCCAATCTACACCATAAATTCACCACTCAAGTGGTTCAATCCCTTTATTTAATTTAGAAGTATTGATAACTTTATTCCAAGACCTACTTCAATTCAGGTTATGTAAATTACCTTTTGCAACCTAGTCTAATCTATGATTCGATAGATAGATGATCGATCTCCGATCGATTAAAAACAAAATTAGAACAAGCAAGCAAATTATGCGTAGGTAGGCCCAGATCAGAAATACTAATTAACTGTAAGTTGATCTTCATTCTACTTTTTCGATAAGTAAGCGGCGGAGTGGCCGCCCTACGGGCTACGCCACGCAATAATAGGTACTATTTATATAGGATCTCTCATTGTCTAGGAGGTCTACTTATGAAGGGGATAAACCAAAGCTGATGATCTTAGTTAATTAACGATAAAGAGGTGCAAAAAAGGTAAATAATCCAGAAGAATGGATGCCTAATTCGATGATCATTTCGATTGGTGACATCTCGGTATTATCTACTATTGAGATCACTGGGCTATTGTGGTGGTCAGCTATTTTTACCATCTAATGAGCGGCTCCTAGTAGAATAAAATAATCCAGAAGAATGGATGAGAATAACCCCTCTAGTGAGACGCGGCGGACGCCGCTCCGGGGGTAGCTCGAAGAGCGGGGGGAGGTGCTAGAGAATAAGGTTAAGCTTACCTCGGGCGTTTGAACTGAAGAAACGAGTAGACACGAGGCTTCTGAAGGGACTCCTTAGGAGTTTAAACGGCTGAACCGTCTTCGTAATCAATCATGTTTTATCAGCTGGGACGCTGTGCCACCGCAGTCGCTATCATTCACCCATCTAATTAAGCAAGACCCGTAAGGTCTAGGAGTAAGGTGGTTCAAGGTGGATTATCTAATCCTAAAATAGATCATGTTGCGGTTGATCAGAATCGATCGTGGAGGTGAACGCACCGCGGGCACGTCCACCTCGAAATGATCGCGGCCGCCGCGGTGTTTCGATATTGTCAAAAATGTTGGGTTTCTCGATTTCATTGTTTTTATTACCTATATTCAGTAGCCCCCTCTATATTATATATTATTCATCAAATAGAGACATTCCATTAATTACCTACTATTCCAAATCTTGATTTGGCTATCCTCGACCCCTTTTTAGCTATATAAGAGATCTAATGAAAACTCTATAGGTGGTAACAGACTTAAATTGAAGCAAGGCAAAGATGGCCGTCCACCGGGTGATGGAGAAGATGGAAGAATCTTCGGAATGATAAGGTTTCATAAGGGAAAATGAAGATAAGGTAGAAAACCAACTCAATCTTATATTTAAATGCATTATTAGTGTTGATCTATTGGTTATTATGGTATACATCTAGAAAGAATCTAAGATGAAATTTAATGTAGGCTAATTAGTAATATAGAGATCGTCTACACATAGTTGACAAGTTGCTTAATAGTTCTAAATTGAGAAGCTCCACAAGTTAATTCCTAAATAAACTTTAATCTTGTGCAAATCGCGGCCGCGACGTCGCCTCAGAAGCTCTTCTGAGGCCCGGATCTGAAGGATCCGGGGGAGCCTTGTAAAGGCTCCGGTCGCGGAGTGGCCGGCCTTCGCCTACGCCACACCCGCCGCTTAATTATATTAAGTTAGACGTTCCTGGTAAATGCTATGAGGATTATTAAGAGTTCAGATCAAGGGTAGTGATATCTAAGATGATTAACAATTGGTCAAATTAGGTGTGACCTCTCAAAGGTAAATACTCTGGTCTCTACAGGGCATAATAATTTTACCGAGCGGGGCCTCATTAAATGAGGCGCGCGTTCCGCGCCGCGAGGGTCTTACCGTTATCAATATGCCTCCCTTCGGTCGGCTAATAGGCTTACAACTAGTTTAAGAGATAGACAGTTTAATTGGGCTCTTGTATTATGGGACATCAACTTAGTTGATTATGATTAGTCTAATGAATAAATAGCAGAAGGACCTTGTATTCCAAAGGTTCTCAATGAACCAAGAGATCCGATGAAACTAATTTAAATAGAAATAGTACTAGTAAAAAGAGGACAATGATAACATTCATGAATCAATATGACCTCAAGTTCGAATTGCATCTTAGTTGGTTCTATTCTTGTCATTGGGTATCTACTAATAGATCCTCAGTAGGTGTCTCAGAAGTTGATTGATCGCAAGAAATGATAAGCTATTATCTTCACAGCTACACTATAGCCAACTTAACAAGAGCAATTGTCTATTTTTCTGGTTCGGCGGAGGCGGACTAATTCTTTTCATTAGATGGGATATATAGCGGGACTTTATAAAAGACGGTCGATTGCTCATATTGGTTTGGCTACTTCTGAAATTACTAAAGATTCTCCTTCTAATAGGGTCCGACCGAAGGGAGGTACCCCTAATCAAGGATCCAATAATTGAAAAATGGGTCAACCCGGGGCTCCTCACCTTTTGACATAAGTGGGTAAACTCCTCTCTGATGATTTAGCCGGAGGAATGAGTGAATATAATGAAACGAGGCTCCGACGGAATGGAACGAAGTGGAATGAAACACCCAAAGGGCTAAATCAGAGGATAACCCACGAAAAGCTCTGGCCTCTATTCATCTTCTCGGTAGTTATTGTCAAGCTTCGCGATCATCTGTGGAGAACAGCCGCTAGGAGTCGCTCAAGATCTACGAGGTACTTATACTAGATAATCTGAAGTAATTG
>JADGIZ010000060.1:0-32660 GCA_027604665.1 Polyrhizophydium stewartii | reverse complement strand
TACTACAACATGAAGCGCATCCGTGTCGAGTGGTCCAACATCTGGGCGATCCTCGGGCAGCACTTCAACCAAGTCGGCTGTCTGTCCAACACCAACGTGGTGTACTTTGCGCTCGACAAACTCCGGCAGCTGGCTATGAAGTTTCTGGACATTGTCGAGCTGCCCAACTTCAAGTTCCAAAAGGACTTTCTGCGGCCGTTTGAGATTATCCTGGTTAACAACCCCGACGTCAAGATCAAGGATATGGTGCTGGCTTGCTTGCAGCAGATGGTCAAGGCGCGCGCGGAGCAGCTTCGCAGTGGCTGGAAGGCCATGTTTAGCACATTTGGAAAGGCTGCACGCGAAGAGTATGGTGGGTTTGACTGGTTGGCCGCGCGATGGAGCAGTTTGTTGATGCTGACGAATCCTTGCTGGCAGAGCCGATCGTGGTGCTTGCGTTCGAGATTGTGCGCACCATTTTCAAAACGCACTTTGACCATGTGCTGCGTAGCCACCACTTTGGCGACTTTGTCAACTGCCTGGTCGAGTTTTGCAAGAACCAGCGGTTTCCCAAGACTTGGTGTGTGCGCAGCGACACGGCTCGTTTTCGCATCCAGTTTGGCTGACACTCCGCCTCAATCAGCTTGCAGTCGGTCGAGCTTCTGCACCACGCGATTGCGTTCATCGAGAAGCGGCTCGACACTCTGTCACCGTCGCATCTGTCGTACGCGCACGGCGAGAATATTGGCGATGTCGTCGAGCAAGCCATGCAGGTGCTGTCGGTGCCCATCGCAACCAAGCCCGAGATGCAGCTCCCGACAGAGCAGGAGGCGCTCGACGAGAATCCATCGATTCGATTCTGGTTCCCGGTCCTCTTTGGGCTCTATGAGATTGTGATGACGTGCGATCTCGAGGTCCGCACACGCGCGCTCAACTTCCTGTTTGATGCGCTCGACGAGCACGGCAGCACGTTTACGCAGGACTTTTGGTCGCTCATCCACAAGGGCGTGCTCTTCCCGATCTTTGACGACCTGCGGCTCACGCGCAAGGACTATAGCAAGTTTGGCAACAAGGAAGAGATGTCGGTGTGGCTCTCGACGACGCTGATCCAGGCTCTGCGCAAGTTTGTCGAGCTGTTCTCGAGCCACTTTGATGCGCTCCTGTTTTTGATGGACGACGTGCTCGATCTGCTAATGGTGTGCATGACACAGGAGAACGAGAGCCTTTCCAAGATCGGCTCGACGTGCCTGCAGCAGCTGATCGAGGCCAACGTCGACAAGCTGACCGAGCCGCTCTGGGACAAGATCTGCGATCGGCTTGTGTACCTGTTTGAGACCACGTCGCCTGACGAGCTGTTCTTTGAGGTGCATGCCGAGACCGGCGCAGATGTCGCAGCACGGGAGAGCGTCGATGGCGGCAGCCGAGCCTCTCAGGCGGAGCCGGCGGACGAGGCGAGCGAGGGACGACCGAGTGCGCTTGGATTCACGCCCAGCGCCGCAAACCGCGGCGAGAGCGCAGTCGAGCAACATGCGGATTCAGTGCCCGGTGCGCGGCGGCTGGCCCCAACAGGCAAGCCGTTTGCGCCGCGACCGCAAAAGAGCGACTTCCAGCGCATCATTGTCAAGTGCGTGCTGCACTTGCAGGTGATCCAGACGCTGCAGGAGCTGCTGTCCTCGGAAAACAGCGCAGTCGTGTACAACTCGCTTCCATCGCGGCATGTGCTGGCACTCGTGGACTGCCTGTTCCAGAGCTACCAGTTTGCGCAAAAGTTCAACGCCGACGTGGAGCTGCGCACGGCGCTTTTTCAGATGGGCTTCATGCGGCAGCCGCCAAACCTGCTCAAGCAAGAGACGGCGAGCGTGTCGGGCTATCTGCTGATCCTGCTGCGCATGTATTGCGATCACGCCGAGAAGCGTGTCTCAAGCCAGGACGAGGTCGAGCGTCGCCTGATCCCGTAGGTCCTCGGATGCGCGCTCGCGCAGCTGGTGGTGTCCCGGCGTCGCGGCTGACATGGACCGCAAAGGTTGGCCCTCGAGATCCTGACGTACTACAATACCCTCGACCCCGAGAGCCGCAAGCGCAACCTTGGCGCATGGCGGCCGGTCGTGCACATTATTGTGACAGGGGTCGGCCAGTTTGACGACGCGCAGTTTGGCAAGCACATCTGGGCGCTGTACTTGCCTGTTGCGGGGCTGATCCAGTTTGAGCTTGCCGCCGAGACTCGCATGGTGGTGCGCTCGATCTTGATGCGCGCCGCTGGTGTCTTTGGCGTGCAAGCGCGGCTGGATGCAGCAGCGGCGGCGGCGCGCTCGCTGCAGCCCGCACATGATGCGGATCATGGCGATGCGCCGACGCAGGCGCCTGCCTCGCAAGCCGCCGCCGCCGCCCAGGCGGCCGAGACGACGACGACGGCCGAGAAGACGGCGAGATAAACCAGCGTGCCTGCACTTTTCCCGAATGCCGCTGGTGCCGAAGCAGCAGGTTCTGCAGCTGTACCGCCGCCTGCTCGCGGGCACCCGCGGGCTGCAGCTGAGCAACGCCGAGTACGTGCGCATGCGGCTGCGCCGCGAGTTCGAGCGCAGCCGAGGCGTGCGTGACGTTGCCGGCCAGCGCGCGCTGTTCGAGGTGGGCACGCACGGCGCCAGGCACGCTGGGACACTGGCGGCTGACGGCCGTCTTTCATTGAAGAAGGGGCGGCGGATGCTCGAGTCCGGCATGGGCGGGCTGATGTGAGGCCGCGGCGCAATGAACACCCACTGGGCGGGGGCTATGCAGCTCACTCGGCTGTCGCCGCTCGCGCGCGAGTGAAGTCCTCGAACTCGGCGAACGTCGCCGTCGTCTTGGAGCTCTGGTACCTCGTCAACGACACCGACTGTCGCACGGCGGGCGTGATGCGGCCGCGGAAGCCGCCCTTGCGCAGCAGCGAGTCGATCGCCTCGGTCTTGGTCCAGCCTGCGCGGGCCGGCGGTCAGCAGCGGGCGGCCGCGGGCGGGCTGCGTCTCACTGCGCGGCGGGACACACGCTGCTCCTCGGCAACCTCGGGCAGGTACGTTGCCGAGCGTCGCACTCCGCGCTCGTCGGCAAAGACAATCCGGATGCCGTGGCGGCCGACCTGCGACAGGGCCTGTCAGCGGGGGCGGCTCCCCGCCAAATGGAGCGGCGGCCGCTGGGCGCACCTCCCAGTCGTCCCAGCTCTTGGCGGGCTCAAAGTCCGTCAGCAGCGAGACGCCGCACGACAGATGCGGGACCTCTTCGGAGGTGATCGGGCTGAACCGGGTGTCCTGCAGCGCGCTGCCGCGGGGTCGGCGTCAGCCCACCCCCCCCCGTTCCCGCAGCGGCCTGGCGACTGGTGCG
Organism: Polyrhizophydium stewartii; assembly: GCA_027604665.1. NCBI lineage: Eukaryota > Fungi > Chytridiomycota > Chytridiomycetes > Rhizophydiales > Polyrhizophydium > Polyrhizophydium stewartii. The sequence continues at coordinate 29,327 of JADGIZ010000060.1, read as the reverse complement.
TGCCTGGTCAGGGCATACTCGCCCAGGCCCGAGTGCAGCCACATGGGCGAGAAGTTGCCGATGCAGCCCCGCAGGTGGCCCGTCTCGGCGACGGTCCAGGTCACAAACAGCGGGCTTGTGGGCGTGCGGCGGCCGCCGTGGTGGTTGTCGTCGCCGTCAGCACCAGACCCTGGTGTGGTGGCGGCAGAAGCTGCAGAAGCCTGCCCGCCACGCACAACTGGGCGTTCGGGAAGGCCGGCTCGGGGACGCTCGCGGAGCCGCTCTTGCTCAGCCGGGCCAAGAGCACGTCGAAGCAGTAGAAGCAGTGTTCCTGCGAGAGCGTCGTGCGCGTCAGCCGGGGGGCGTGGTGGGGGCCATCGCGCGGCCATCGAGCCTCCGCCTGCCTTGCGTGCCGCAGCCGTCATCGCGAGCGACGCCAAGTCTCCACCGCCCGCAAGAGGCCCAAGACCCATCACACCCGCGGGAGTCTTCCCCCACGCTCTCCCCACGCGCACGCTGGCAGGCGGGAGCCTGCCCGCGCGCCGCACACGCCGGGGTGCTTGAACGCTCACCGCCGGCCAGCGGAGTGCCCAAATCCCGGCGCCCGCCGGCCTTGCAGCAAGGAACGCAGATCCAGACGCGGGACTCGGCCTGTGCTCGGCGCAAGGCGTGTGCCACCGGTGTCTGCTGCGCCTCTGGGCCCCATGCCCCGTACTGCCCGCCTTTGAAGTCTGTTTGTTGGTCGCGTCGTATCTGAGCGCCATGCACGCGGTCGCCGTCGCCTTCCTGGCGTGCCTCTCCCCTGATCTGCGGCCGACTCATGCAGCGTGCTCAGATGGATCGACTTTGCCCGGCCGCGAATCCCTCGGCGCATCCGGAGGCGCTTTCGGATCGGATCAGGTGATCGGCCGCCATCTGCCATTGGCTGCCGTTGGGTAAGCGACGATCCTCCGCCTGCTGGCCGCACTTGCCCAGCCCTTCGCCGGCGCCGTTTGCTCGTCCCCCCGCCATGACCGACGGTGATCCCTCCGCCGGCCGCCGCGCACCAGCTCTGTGCTCCTGGTCGCAGCACACATCCAAGCGTGACGGCCAGCCTGGCAGCACCACCACCCCACCCGGAGCTTGCGCACCGGCCTGGACCAGCGCAGCTCGAGTGCGTCCCGCGAGAGACGCACAAGATGAACCTGGCGGACACTGCTGACGCCTCCACCCTCTGTCTGGACCTGCCCATCCTCGACCCCTGTCTCTTTGCCCTCTCGGACGACGCAGGCGCCCGCACCACCGCCCCAGAGCCGCACCACTGCCGCCACTACTCGCACACCTTGCTGCTGGGGCTTGTGCTATTGCGGCACCGTCCGATCAGCATCGCCCTTCGCTGCAGTCTGCGGGGCTGTCTCCTCGCCGCCCGCCATCACTCTCGACTCGCTCGCCCGCGTGTCTGACGACCACCCGAGTATGGCGGACGCACTCTGGCGCTCGGCTGGCTGCCAGCGCTGCCACCACCAGCCGGCTTGCCACACCGCCCAGCCCGCGGTGTCTACGGCGGCGGCGTCCATGTGCCACAACCTCGAGGCCGGCCCGGCCCGACGAGACAACCTGCGGCGCAGCTCGGCCGGTTGCGCCGACATCGGGGGCGGCCCTCGCGGCGACCGAGCCTGCCCAACCGCATCTGCGCGGATGATGCCGGGCGATCCGCCCGCGCCGCCGGCCGCGTTGGCCAAGGCCAAGTCACTTTTGCGCATCGTCCGCAAGGCCGCTCGCATTGATCCACTGCTGCTTAGGAAGGCACGTGCGGGTTTATGCGTGCGGTCCCTTGGCCGTCGCGGATGCGCATTGCGAGTTGCTGACAGAGTCGTCTTTGATCGCCCTCTGCCCGCCGTCATCCAGGCATCGGCGGCGCTGCCTCGCATGTCCTTCCGCCTGCGACTCGCTCTCTTCAAGGTCCGACACGGCCTGTCCGCCAGGCCCATCAGCGAGGTTTCCCGAATGCCCGAGTTTGCTGGCATGGACCTGTACTCGATGGCGTGCGGCACAAGGCAACGCACGCAAAGCGACGTGTCGCCGGTTTCTATGCCGTGCTCGCGCTCGGCTTCATCGCGCATGCGCGAGGATGCGCGCAACAGAACCCGTGCAAGGTCTCTGTCTTCACAGCGGCGACGAAGCATAACTTGTTTGGCTGCGCTCCAAGAAGAGCAAGACAGCCGCACAGATATCCCTCATCTCGTGTCCAGCATAAGATTGAGCTCAATAGCCGTAGCACGGCCCGCCAGCCAGGTTTCGCAAGGGCTCCTCTCCCCTCAAGAGCGCTCGGTGGCGACGCCATCTGGGCAACAAGCTCGGAATCCTTCTCCGCTTCCCGCTGCGCTCGAGCTGCAGCCCACCGGCGGCACCTCATGGAGTCACATTGCCGCAGGTCTCGTTGCCAACTCGGCATTTGCGCTGTCGCAGCTCGCGGATAGGATTACAGAGCCAAGTTCATTTGCCGCCCACTCCAGCCTTCCGTCTCTTCTCGAGCATGCAGCGACGTTACCGCAGCCGGCACCTCTGCAGGCACATATGCCCGTGGCGTTTCAGTGGCCAACCACGACGGCTGATCTTGACGCCTGGATCAGCTCGGGGTTTTGATCTGCTCTTTTCTGTTTTGCCAATCTGCAGCCAACACATCAGATCGGCTGTCAACAAGCCTTCTCCACTTTCTCTGCCTTGCCTGTCTGATCTTCACAGCTGACTAAAAAAAAAAAAGAGGGCATTCTGAGTACTCTGGCGCGAGTATCATGCGCCGCGCTTGAGTATGGCATCACGATGAGTCAGCGTACACTTGCGACAATCGGCAAGCTTTCGGCCATTCCAACCAGCAAACATGGCTCGATAGCGGGCCTGCCTGAACCTGAGAGCCTTGAGAAGCATCCTTGACTTGACCATGTTTGTCTGCGGAACAGGCACGCGCGTCTGGTCATAGTGGCGGTCCAGACTCGAGATTCGCGTGGAAATCCTTCGAGTGTCGAGATGTCCGCCGTTCAGACGGCGTGACCGCTCTCTGAAAGAAAGGCGTTCGCGCAGGCTGTGGGTAGGCGTGAGCTTCTTTTTCCCTTGAATGAAATGGCCGCCTTTGGATGAAGGGCAGGCTTCGAGCTCGCTCGCGCGCGTTCCTTTTCCCGCCATCGCCACGTCTCGTGGCGGGCTCTGACCATGAGCCCAATCTCCCATGAGACGAAACGCCATTGCGGCCAACTCTGTACCCTTCAGGCAACTTCAGCGAGGCACCGTGTACAATTCAGCACGCACACTCTCCTCAACTCTATCCTCCCTGGCGCAGGTAGGCAATTTCCATCCCAAGGCGATGGAAAAGCGGCAAACAGGCTCACTTTAGATCGCCCGCGTGTTGCGCGCGCATCGGGATCGCGGTCGCGTCCACTCGAGAGCTCAACAGCTGATATTTTCCGACGTACGGTGCATTTTCAAAAGCTTCCCCGACAGCCTGCTGGAAAGCGTGAAGACCGCATCACCCTCTGAACGGCCTGCCGCAGCATCAGATACACACGCACGCACACAAACAGCTGTCGGCGTGCTGACATGACTGGCGGACTCGTGGTTTATCAACACGAGACGGAAGACTATGAGTTTTTGGTCGAGTACGACCTGTTCCTCGTCTTCGTATCCTACTGGACGGCCGTACTCGGTGCATACACGGGCATACAGGTCTTGGTGAGTCTCCTGCCCAGCACAACATAGATCCCCCACCTTCACAGCTGCTTTAGTGAGGCACATGGCCGCGGATGGCCATATCCGACTATGATATGCAGTCGGAGCAGCACGCCGCGCCGCCTGCAGAAACACGCCATGGCTGTTCTGCGTGCGACACTGCGGTGGCATCTGGCTGTTGTCACCGAGACATTGTTCTTCCGCACACAGTTCGGGTGTCGTTCTCGCTGCGACATATGCTGCGTATCTGCACCGAGCTCCCACTGCACCCCCTCCCAAGTCGCGGCACGCAGGCGCAGCGTGTTCCAAGCACTGCAGTCGACTCTGCCTCGGATAGCCCAGCCGATGAGATGCCGCGCATCGAGGTCCGCAGCGATTTCGACGCGATCGATCGATTCGAGCGCAGCGATCTGATGAATAGCGGCCCGATATTTGCCGCCTGGGCTATTCATCGCTCTCTCACGCGAGCGGTCATACTCGCGGATTGCTATCCATGTATCTGGCGTCTCCCACACCTCGCTTGCCGCAATGACCGACCCCTACCAGAGTACGCGCCCAGTGTCGCTGACGATGCCATGCTATCCTGAACAGAACCAACTGCTCCGCGTGTACCGCACATACCTTGCCATGAATGTCATGGAGCTGCTCGGGAAGCCTCCGCGCATGAAGAACAAGTATCTTCAAAAGCTCTACGTGTACATGCGCATCAACTCCAAGATCATCATCTCGATCCTGCTCATCGCGACTGCGCTCGGCGGCTGCGGCATCTGGGGAATGCACTTTCTCGGCATGCATGCACTTCATTTTTACGTGCATCCAAAGCACATCAACTCGTCGCTGCCCATCTACGACCCCTACACCGAGCGCATGGGCAACGAGTACTTTATGATTCTGCCCATCTACTACGAGGCAGGGCAGACGGCTCTGTCGCTCTTCATTGCCGTTGTGACCGTCTTCATCGGCATTCTCGTTGCGGCGTTTGGCGTCGGCATGATCCACGCGCGGACCGACGCCGGAAACCTACCCAAGATCATGAAGCGCTATCAGGAGCGACTGCACAAGCCCGTGCGAGACACCAAGCAGATGAGCGATGCTATTCAGAGCCGCAACCGCCCTAGCGTCGTCGACATGATGCCAAATATTCCGCGCCTTTCCGCGGTCAGCCCTCCGTCAGCCTTGAAGTCAACCGGCGCCGTCCCTACGTCCAACAGCACCAACTCCACCAACTCGGAGGACGCGGGTGTCGGTGCGACCCTCAATCTCGAGAAAACAAGCTTCCTCAAGATCTCGTTGGTCCGCAAGATCATTTTTCTGACGGGCTGCGTGATCACAGGCCTCGGCGCTGCCGCGATGCACTACAGCGGCGTGGCCTCCATGACCATTCCGGGCGTGCGCATGACACACAACCCAAAGATTGTGCTGCTGGCCATCATTATTGGCGTCGTCGTCGGCACCGCGGGTCTTTGGATCCTGTTCTTCCTCAAGGGCAAAACCCAGCGCCTCATCTCTCCGCTCATCATCGGCGTGGCGGTCTTTTCGCTGCACTATACGGGCATGGCCGGCGTCTCGTACGAGCTCGACCAGAACCCGCTTGACATTGACTACGATGGCTACTTTGCCAAGAACCCGTCCGCCGTCGGCGGCCTGCTTATCGAGACGATCCGTGCGCAAATCGACTTTTCGCTCGAGCTCGTGATTCTGGCCGTTGGTTTTCATATGCTCAAGGTCGACTGAGACTCGAACGACTGCGATTCGCAGGCACATGGCTACCTCTCGTTTTGCCGAGGCGATATTTTGCTACTTCTGCTGCTGGGAGCAAGCGGACTCAAAACGCTTGCTCGACAGTGTCAGGCCTTGATTTCTTGAACTCGCCCTGGGCTTTGCATACAAGCAACAAGTTTGAAATGAAATTGCTTTATTGGAAATGCAGTTCGATTTGTCACAACCAGAGAGTGCGGGGGGGGGGGCAACGCAACGAGGCTTGTGTTCAGACTGCCATGGCATCACCTGAAAGCCTTGCCGAGAAGGAACGCACCGGCCACAGCGAGGCCGGCAGCGAGCAGTAGCGGCGTAATCACCTCCATGTCTTTGAGCTGGACATCGCCGGGGTGTCTGGGAGCAACGGCTTGGATCGGTTTGCCCGTGGACGAGCTTGCGGGACGGGACTGAGGCACGGCGCCGAGTCGGTCGTCTGCCGGGCCTGTGGGCGACTTGGGCGTCTTGCCGTCGGCCATTCGCGAGCGGTCCAACATGATCACGAGACGCTTCCAGGCAAGAGAGCGGGCCATGATGACGGCGTCCTCGAGGTCTCGGCTGTTGGCGAGGTGGATCGAGTCGCCCTCGTCGTCGAGGTAGCACAGGTGCACTTCGTCGGGCGAGATGGGCCGGCCGGCGCTGTTGGCGATCTTGGAGGCCACAAAGGCGCGGAGGCCGTCAATATCAAAGATGTTGAAGCTGAAGCGGTGCGTCTTCTTGGCAACGTCATCCTTGAACTTGAAAACAAACTCCTGGTCAGGGTTGTGCTTGCGCTCCGTGCCTGGCGCGCCGGCGGGGATAATGACGGACGCAGAGTCGTCGGGCAGGATCGTCTCACGGTCGTCTTCCCAACTGCCGGCCTTGCGATGGCGCGAAGAGGCCGCTCCCATCTGGTGGCCGCCGGCCGCGCCAGGCACATACTGGCTTGCAGACGACTCGGAGGCGTCAAAAGGCGACTGCGGCCGCATGAGCATGTCGCCGGGGCGGTCTCCCGAGGCAGCCTCCCAGAACTTGTTCCACAGCGGGCCCTCGCCCGACTGGCCGTTTTCCATGCGCGTGAGCTCGGCGAGGATGCTGTATGTCAGCTTGAGCACATCGGCCATGCCGCAGACGACGCCCTCGTCGTTGACGATGGGCAGGTGCAAGTAGCGGTGCGAGTACATCTTCTTGAGGGCGTCGATGATGGTGGTCTCGGGCGTGACGCAATCCGGATGCGGGGTCATGACGCTGGGCGTTGGATCCGGCCGTGGTGGCGTCGCACGTGGCGTGGATTGGCGGGGTGGTGTTGGTGGTCAGCGAGAGCAGCAGGCCGGCAGCAGACTCGCGGGGTCAGGCGGACGAACGGGCGTGGGACAGAGACGCACCGAGCGATGGGTGTCGTGGCCGGGTCCATCCCGCCCGCAAGCACACGCAGGACGAGGTCCTTGGTCGTGAAGATGCCCGCAAGGCTGCCGCCGGCAACAAGCGGGTCTTCTGGCGACGGCTCGAAAACGAGCACGGCCGTTTCCTTGGCGGCCTTCATACGCTGCACGGCCTCGAGCACGGAGCAGTGCACCGACAGCATCGGCGTCGCCGTGATGTCGAGGTCGAGCGTCGTGCCCAGGCTTGGGCACGCAAGCTGGTCGCGGAGGTTCTGCGTGAACTGCACAAACGACGGCGTGCCCGAGACGGTCGAGCGGGCCTTGCCCGAAGCGGCGGCGGCGCCCTCGGCGGCGGCCACGGCTGCTGCGGCGGCAGCCGCCGCGCGCTGCGCCGACGAGTCGAGCGCGCGCTCGAGCTTGTCCAGCGCCTCGTACAGGCACTTTGTGATGTCCAGCACGGCGAAGGTCGTCGCCGGCGGCGACGGCGACGCCGCCGTCCGCAGCGCGCGCAGCGACTCGAGTGACGACATGGTGTCGGCGGCGCCGGCGTTGAGCAGCAGCAGGTCATCGCCGTCGTCGGCCGCGTCCTCGACAACGGGCAGGTGCCGGAAGCGGCCGGCGACCATGCGGTTCAGCGCGTCGCCGGCGGCAGAGTCCATCGCGACCGACACCGGGTGCGGCGTCATGACGGCCGCGACGGGTGTCGTGCGCGGCACGAGCCCCGCGGCAACGACTCGGTACGCAATGTCCTTGTCGGTGACGATGCCGGCAAGCTCGCCCGCGTTGTCGACGACCAGCAGCGCGTCGCAGCGCTTGGCAGCCATGTACCCGGCCGCCTGCAGCACCGACACGCTCTCGTTGAGCGGCACCGCGGGGGTCGGTCGCAGCTGTTGCACGGTCGCGGTCGACATCTCGCCAAAGATTGAATTTGCCACATGATGGCGAGATCGCTCACCCCCCAGCTCGCCCGGCGGCTCGCGACGCGGCCCATGCCTCCCCTTGCGCCGCGCCTTGCCCCGCAGCGCGCCGCAGCGCCGTGCGTGGCCGCTGTGCCAACGGTCCGCCTGCTGCATGCTGCCGCCTTTGCCCGCTCCGCGCAGCAGCCTGTTGGGGGTCCGCAGCGAGGCCGCGAGCGCGACGTGGGAGACCCCAACGTGCACCCGACGCAGGCCGAACTCGGCCGGCAGCTGTCGTCGAACCGCTCGCGTCTCGCCATTGCTGCCTTTAGCATCGGCGTCGGAGCCGTGACGCTGCTCGTGGCCTACAGCATGGTGCACTCGGAGGCCGCTGGCCCGCGAGGCGGCGTCGGCGCACCTGGATCGGACAACGAAGGCCCTCTTGCCGCGCTCATCGAGGCCAGCCGCGAGTTCCCAGGCCTGTTCGTGTGGGGCAGCAACCGCGCCGGACTCGTTGCGGGTCGCGCTGGCGCAGGCACTGGCACGGCCGCTGCGTCAGACGAGCCTACGTCCATCGAGGTGGGTCGACCTCGCCCCGTTTGCGGGCGATACTGCATGAGCGCCTGCGCTGACGATATGCTTTCCGCCTCGGTCGATCCACAGGCGCTGCGAGGCCGTGCCCTGCGAGATCTGGCGCTCGCGGACACCCACGCCGCTGCGGTATCGGATCGCGGCGACCTGCTGCTATGGGGCAAGCGCCTCGGGGTCGCAACCCCGACCGTCGCGGCCCGCGAGCTCTCACTCACAAAGGTCGCCTGTGCCGCCGACAAGATCTATGCTCTGTCAAAGTCCGGCACGCTTTATGAGTGGGATGCCGACCCCTCGGTCGTTGCTCCGTCGCCCAAGAATGCCAAGCCCGTGGTCATCAAGATGCCGGCAACCGCGGCATGGGACGAAAAGATCACGCAGATTGCATGCGGCGCCAACCATCTTGTTGTGCTCTCGAGCCGCGGAAAGGTTTACACCCTGGCCTGCAACAGCAACGGAAATCACCACGGCCAACTCGGCCTTGGCCACGCTGAGCCTGTCCAACAAGCTGTGCTTCACCCCGTGGCTGGCCTCGCCAGCTCTGTGTGCGACAAGCTGGCCGTGGGCCGCGAGCATACCGTGGTCGGCACCAACTCTGGCGGCGTCTATGCCTTTGGGCTGAACCGCTTTGGACAGCTTGCAATTGGAAACACTCCCGATCTCGAGCAAACGTCGCCCACGCCCGTCTCGACCCTCTGGTCAAGCGCGGGGCTGACGTCGGGCAAGCTTCGCGACAAGCAGCCGTCGGGCACCAAGTGCACCCAGATCGCTGCCGGCGGCGACACAACACTCTTTGTTGTCGAAACAGACAATTCCACCCACGTTCTCGCCAGCGGCAACGGCCAATTTGGACAGCTGGGCAACGGCGCCTACAGCCACGCAGTGGCCACGCCCGTGGCCGTCAAGGGTCTGTCGAATCTCGTCGAGTACGACCCCGTCCAGCGGCGCGTCGCGCCGATCCGAGTCGCCAAGGTCGCAGCTGGAGATCTCCACTGCGCTGTGGTGCTCAGCAACAGCATCTCGGACCATCCGAGCGACACAAGGTCTCGCTCGTGGCTTGGATGGATTTCGAGCGGCTTTGGTGCTTTTGGAGGCCACAGCACTGCATCCACCAAGCCGTTTGGTCGCGACGTGCTCGTGTGGGGCATGAACATGGATGGGCAGCTGCGCCGGGCCGACGGCAAGCGCGGAAACCTACCTGTGCCGGGCTACGTGCTTCCCATTCCCTATGAACCGCACAAGTCGAGCAAGACAATTGTGGGCGAGCTTGAAGCTGCATCGACTCCGACGGTCCCGCCGTCCACTCCGTCCACCGCTGACGCCGACACAAAAGACCTCCCAAAGGGGCCTTTGGCGAACAACGTGCGCCTTCAGCTGGCGTCGACGGCTGCTGTGCGCTTGTCCGACCGGCGCCGCGTTATCGCCGAGCAGGACATTGCACTCGGATCGAGTCTGACGGCCGTGTTCACGCGATGCGAGTGAAGAACGTGCAAGCGTCCATGATCATTTCTATTAAAACAAAATGTTGATGCGCACAAGGTGCCGAGTGAAATCAAGCCTCATGAATGCAGGTCGGGCGTGAGTTGGAGAGAGCAGAGCTATGCATGAGGGGGTTTTCATGCGCCAGGGAAAGCCGCGGCGCTGGTGAACAGCGGGATGGGTCGGCAGTTGCCGTCGATTAGCCGCGGGGGCCGCGAGCATCAATGTTGACCACCGTGTGGGTTGGTGCGGATCTGGCCTGGGGGGACGCTGCGCTAGACTGCGTTTGAGGGGGTCTCGCTTGCGGAGGATGCTGGGGGAAGAAGGGGTGGTACGGCTGCGAAGGGGGGCTGTGCGTCGCGGTGACGGCGCCTTGAGGTGATGTGAGAGTCGCTCCGGAGGCGTTTCGGCTTAACGAGGCCGGATTCATGGGAGCCTGCTGCAGCATCTGTTGCGAGTGCCGCTGCTGCTGCTGGTGCATCTGGTACTGATGTTGCATCTGCATTGACTGTAGCGGGCTTGTCGAGTGTGACACGTCGAGATAGACGTCAAACTCGCGACTGCGCTCTATCGGGCGGCAGAGTGCCCAGGCGCAGTTGCCCCACGGCGTGCTGCGGCGGTACGGATTCGGATGGTCCTGGATTGAGCCAAAGACCGAAACCCCGCTGCGGATCTGCACTCAAGCGGTTGGGGGCAGCGGTGTGTCAGGCAAGATGGCAGGCAGCACGCATTCGTGCGTGCACGCACCTGTTCGTGAGTGCTTAAGCCTTGCGCAATGAGCCAGGTGTGGTATCCGTTTAGCAACAGAACGCCCCAGGCGACGATGCCGCACAGCACAATGACAGCGATTGACGCGGCGTTGTCCTGGGCAATGTTGGTCGTGGGGCGGCGGATGATGACGAGGGTGTGCGCGGCGACCGAGACGGCAATGAGCGAGATGACCGAGATCAGGAAGAAGTAGAAGAAGCGGTAGTTGCGGTGGCCGACGCATGTGCCCATCCACGGGCAGTGGTGGTCGTGGCCCTCAACGCAGCGGTCGCAGAAGGCGCAGTGGGATGTGCGTGGCGGGCGCCACGAGCCGCAGGTGTTGCAGTACTTGACCGTGACCTCCTTGCCGTTGACGGTCACGACTCTGCTGTGCGTGGCTGGCGATGCGGCTAAACGAAATGCGGATACCGAGGTCAGCGCCGGGCACAGCGGCTGATCGGGCGCCGCCGCACTCACGGTTGATCTCGCTCGGCGGTGGGTCCATGTTCTTTGGCACGAAGCCTGGGTCGGTGAAGCTGGTGGCAAAGAGCAGCAGGATGGTCGACCCAAAGAGGACCCCAAAGAGCACGCACAGCCAGAGGAAGCCGTCGGAGCGCAGAAACGGCACGCTGGCGGTCAGTGAGGCGGGCGGCGGGCGGCAGTTACGGCGAGGCGGCGGCAAGGGCGGTGTCAGCGCTCGGCCGACGTGTGCTCTTGCAGGATGAGGCGGCTGCGGCTCACGCATACACCACCGTGAGTGCGGACGGCACGACAATGAGGGCCAGCGCGAGCAGGAAGATGGACTGGTCGGCGCGCTTCCAGCTGTCGACCAGCATCTTGCGCACCAGGCGCACGAAGCGCAGGCCGAGGGTGCCGAAGCAGCCCCTTCTGCTGCTGCTGCCGCCGCCTGCAGCGGGGTCGCCGCCCGACAAGCTCGTGCTGGCGCTGGCGCTCCGGCTCCTCGCCTCGGGACTGCCGCGCTGGGGATCCTTGACGGCCGCGGCGGGGGCACCGCCGGTGCCTGCACCGGCGCTCGTGCCCGTTGCGGCGACCGCCGCAGCGCCCGCACCGGCGGCCTGCTTGGCCAGCGCCCTCCACGGCGAGTGCGCCGGACCGGGCTTGGAGGGCACCGGCGGCTCCTGCAGCTCGTCAAGCCACAGCGGGCGGCCGTCGAGCAGCCGGTCCTGCGACGCCGCCGGGGCCAGCGACGCGCGGCTCGAGCCGTCCATCGAGTCCGACGGCAGCGCGGCGCGGGACGGCTGTTCCATGCTTGCGGGTGGAAGTTGTGGTTTCGAACTCTTCCGAGTCCATCCTTGCCGCCAGGATGCAGCATCCAGGGCTGGCCGCTTCTACCCCATCGGGCAACATGGCTTGAAGGGTCGTAACGCCACTACCAGATGCGACACGAGAGCCAGCGGGTGGATAGTCTCGGTAGGACCAAGTGAGTCCGCGCTCAAGACCAACCGAGTCTGACATTTGCTCCACCTCATACTCCAGGTGGCGGTGCTATCGCGGTTCCCGAGCAGACCAACCGCAAGAGGCGGCCACCTCGCCCTGGCGACCGCTTGCTGTCTCGGCCGCCGCCTGTATCAGTCATGCTGCAGCTCAAAGGCGACGATCGCATGGTCGCCAAGAACCACGACGCCAAGAACCTGCTCATGCCCTGGGGCCTCCGCCACTGCGACCATTGCAGGTTCGTCTGGTGCCGCGACAAGAGCGCGTGCATCAACGTGCACTTGTACGCCATGCTCTACTTGCGCCAGGCTCTGAAAAAACGATCAAGGCAACCCTGCGGCAAGACAAGATGGCCCGCCGTACTTGCGCCTTAACCAACATGCTCAAGCATGATGCGCAGCAGCTGCTGTACACTCCTTTGCCTCGGCAAGGAAACCACAAGCGCAAATCCGAGCTATTTTGTGTTCTGAAAACGTTGAGCATTGCCTTATCACTGACCGCTCGGATCCCATGCCTGATTGATGATCTCTGGTCGACAGCTTTTCCATGTTTCTGTGTTGCTGTTTGCTGCGATCCACGTCTGTTTTTGTATCTCGGGCATGCTTGCCTGGTAAAGTTGCGGTTTATTACAAATACTGTCGTCCATCCAGCTGGATCCGAGCGGCAGCGCAGCGCCGGGTTGCAGGCCTCGCCTAGTCAAGCTCCATCCTCTCCAGGTGAGTGCTCACCCTCGCCTGGTGCGACGTGCCTGCTGGTGGCGTCGGCGGCCGCGGCAGCGCTGCCCCGTTCCTGGCGCCGCCAGACCCGCCGGCTGCGTCGTCACTCGCCTCGCCGTCGTCGCTATTTCCAGAAGCAGGCGTCACCGTCGCTGCCGCCGCTGCAGTCGCAACCTTTGTGCGCCGCAAGCCGGCGTCGGCCGCGTTGGCGAGCAGCCGAAGCGCATCGGCCTGTGTGCGCTCGATCGACTGGCTCGCCAGCGTTAGCACGGGGAGTCGGCCTGTGGCCGTAAGACTGGCGCATACTGGCCCACCTGCCCCTGTGCGGCCGCCAGCAGCAGCGCCGCCGGCCCGTGGTGCAGGATGTCGTATGTTTCCTGCATCTGTGTCGCCGAAGCAAAGAGCGGATTTGACCCAACTCGAGCAGACGCACACCCAGTGCCGGGCAGCCTCTCCGCCGGCACCTGACGTCAACGTCGCTCGAGCTCGCACAAAGATGAGCGCAGCGCCGCTGCCTTCCGCAGCGTCGGCAGCATCTGGACTGGCCCCGTCGTCACTTGGCCCCTCATCGGCAGCACGAGGCGCTGCCGCACCGCACATCAACATCGTCGTAAGCCCAGACGATCTGACAGACCACGCGCGCGCCAGCACTTCTGGTCCGCAGCACGAACCGGATCCGGCCGTCGCAGCGCTTGCAGCACTCACGCCCACGTCAGGCCGTCTGCGCGCGGTCACGACTCGGACCTTCAAGCTCAGCGAAACGGAGCAGGCCGAGATCCAGGACTCATTCTCGCTCTTTGATCATAGCGGACTCGGCCGCATCACCGCAAAGGAGGCTCGAATTGCGATGCGTGCCCTGAGCCACGACACCACAAAGCAAGAGTTCCAGCAGATATTCAAGAAAAGCGGACAGCGAATCGACAATGGCATCGTGCATCTGGACCAGTTTGTCGCTGTGATGCGCTTCTACTTGGTGCGGCCCAGCGCGCCAATGCCGTTGGCTGCTCAGCGCTCTGGGCTGACTTGCATCTGGCCTTGGACTTGGTCTTCAAGGCAGAAAAACAAGCGCAGCAAGAGATGACCAAGCTCTATCAGGCATTCCTGGCCCTTGGAAAGCCGCCGCCGCCTCCAAACGCCTTGGCTCACTCGGCGTCGCCGCTCGCTCATGGCGGACGTGCGCGCGCGCTGAGCAGCTCTCGTCGCCCGCACGGCGCCGACGGTAAGCTGGATATTCAGGCCATCCTCAACAGTCGCAAGCACGAACACACCCCCGAGCCTGTTGTGCAACACACCAACGAGATCCGCGAAGACCATATCCGCCGAGTCGCGTCGATTCTGGGCGAGCAGCTTTCGGACGAGGATGTCCGCGACATGATGGAAGAGGCCGACCGCGACGGCGACGGGTTTGTTAACCAGGACGACTTTCTGCGGCTCATGCGAAAGACGGTGCGTTGACGCCGCCGGCGATGCTGTCCGGGCTCCATGTGGCAGACCGCACCTGACGCGACTGGACTGCAGAGACTTTGGTAAACAAAGACAATCAGCATCCTCTGCATTTTTGTCGAGTCTCGGCGCTTTCCTTTGCGTTTCTCACCAGCTGACCATGGCGACAAAGGATGCCGGTGCGAAAAAGTCGGAAGGCTCACGCGGCAGCATGTCCATCATCGGCGATGCCATTCTCGCCGAGACCATCAAGAAGGAGCTGCGATACTTTCGCCTCAATGAAAAGTACATGCTGAGCCCAAATGTCATAAAGAGTGAGCGGTTCGCCGCTCGAGCTAGGCCTTGGCGAAAGAGCATCTGTGTTGACCAAAAAACGCCCGCAAGACCTGGTTGTGACCAACAAGCCAACCGATCCGATCGTATCGGTCGATGACCATGGAGAAGAGGATCCCGGTGAGCACATGGCTGCTGCTAGTGCTCAACTGCGCGGGCAGCGCTGCTGTATGCGGCCCCGCGCGTTCACTGCGCTCGTTCCGAGCGGTGTTGGGCTTTCTGCATCGGCCTGACACCAACAATCGCATTGTGCGTGTGTGCACATCCATGCAGCGCTGTTTGACGATGCCATCAAAAAGCACTTTGCGAGCAGCAAGTTTGTCGAACACGATCCAAACGAGACACCAAAGACCAGCTCCAGCGTGTACGGGTGGGACACCAAGCCGCTCGTGCGCGTCACGGACAGGCGCTTCTACCACCCCAAGACCGTCACGGAAATCACCAAGATGTACGGCACGTGCGTCATTCCGGGAGACAAGCCCAAGGGCAACGCCAAGGCCGGCTCTGCTTGAATGAAGTATGGGGTCGCCGATGCTTGTGTTTCCTGCTTCACCTCAGACCAATGTCGTCGGGTCGCGACATCAGCAACGACGACCTCGACAACCTGCTCGCGCACCAGGCCGATGCTGCGCTCGCGGCCGGGAACCTGCCCGTGCGTGTGCGCCTCGCCGCTGCACCTTGTCGTGCAGCTCTGCGCTGACCGCGGGCCTGTGTCTACACAGGTCGCCTGGCACTCGCACATGCGGCTCGCCAACTCAACCCTGGTCAAGCTCACCCGACGGGCCGAGGCGCTGCAACTGGCCGAGGGCGACGCCGGCCACGGCGACACGCTGGCCCTAGTTGCCGCCCTCGAGTCGCAGGTCGCAAGCATCCGCAAAATAGCCGAACTGGCTGCCAGGGGTCGTGGACGGCCCGCTGCCTCTGCCTCTGCCGCTGCCGCCACGCAGCACGCAGAGCTCGCTGTGCCGGCTCGGTCGGCTGCCTCGTCTCAAGCACCGGACCGCCTGCTGCCGCTCATCCAGCTCTCGCCTCTCGTCCACACCCTCGCGGCCCACTCACAGCAGTATGCCTCGGCCAGCGCCCTATACCGCAAGATGACTGCGCCAGGCCCATCTGGAGAGGCCCAGCCGCCGTCGCTCATCTCCATCCGTCGCCTGCTCGAGGACGTCAAGATCGAGCACTCTCGGGTCACCGAAACCCAGGCACAAATGGCCAAGTTCGAGACGGCGCTCATCACGGCGTTCTCGGCCGCCAGCCTGGCCCTTCACCTGGCCGCCATCAGCGCGCCAATCTTCAAGGCCGTCGATGTGCGCGGCGAGATGGCGGCGCTCGGCCAAGGCAGCCCAACGTCGGGCAGCCTCTCGATCCTCGACCGCATCCCTCGAGGTCTGCGCCGATGCCTGGACTGGCAGCAGTATCTGCGCAACATTGCCGTCGCTGCTGTGGTCACTGCAACCCCAGATCGCGTGTTTGGGCCGCACCCGCCCCGTGCAAGGGAACCGCCGCCAACGGCCGCCCACGCACAGGCCGCCGCGCTCGACACCGTCGTCGCAACGGCGCTGCAGCTGGTCCATGTCTACCACGATCTCGCGTCCGCGGCAGCGCTTGTCGCAGCACTCGAGTCCGCGGCCGTGCGCAGCCTCGAAGGCGCCTGGAAGCTCGTGTTGCCCCTCACCAACGAGCACCACGCACATCTGGTTGGCCTTCTTGGTGCCGAGCAGGCATCGGACCAAGCCATTGTGGCTCTTGCCCAGATCATCGGGCAGCACAGGGCCTTGACCTCGGCCACGGCCCAAGCTCTTGTTGCCGTGCCCTCCGTCACGCACGCCATCCAGCACTCGGTCGAAATCTACGCGGCATACACGCTTGGCACCGACCCGTCTGGAGTCGCCACGCTCACCGAACACGGCGCGAGGGCGTTCCAGGACTTGGTCGGTCTTTTGTGTGCCTGCCAAGCCAACAAGCCTTTTGTGCCGCAGCTTCCGATCTTTGCTGCCGCCACGGCGTCCTCCGTGGGCATTTCCCTGCCGGCCGTGCAGGGACCGCTGCCGCCTGCACCTCAGCCGCTCGGCGCACTTGCCCCAAGCAATCTCGCACTTGTGCATTGGCTCCTCACCCGCGTATACCATGACGACGAAACCCTCGATGCATACAGCCGCCGGCTGCACGGCGGGGCAAACGCGGACGTTATCTTCATCGCCTCGGATAAGCCGTTTTGGGTTCAGGTGGCCGAGGCGACGAAGCAGCGTGCACTTCGAGAGGCGCATCTCGCTGATGAGGCTCGAGCTCGGCAGCAGCAGCAGCAGCAAGTGCTACAGCCAGTATCTGGCGTCGCCGAGCGCATCGATCTGCTCGACAGCCTCGACAGCCTCGATTTTGGAAGCGCTTCCGAGACACCGGCCGGCGACCCACTTCTCAAGGAGCATCCACCGCTCTTGCCCGTGGCTCGCCTGGAAGAAGACGAGCTTTCGATCCCGCCGTCACCCTTGCCGCGGGCCGAGAGCTCGTCGGCTCCCCCGCTTCCGCAGGCGTCCTCGGCCGCTCCGCAGCCGCCGCTGCCGGACGAAGCACCATCCGACGGCCAGCCGCAGCTTCCGCCGAGCCTTCTCGCGCGGTTCGAGCAGCTGAAGCGATCGTAGCATCAGTGCAATTAAACGGATGCGTGATGTTCAGATGCCGATTCCGGCTCTGGGTGCGTGCAAGTCCCCGAGAGATTTTCGGATCGCCTGGTTTCCTCTCGAGCGAGCAACATGACGGAGAAGCTGGACATCAATGCCGTGAAGCAGGCCGTGCGCAACCAGATCGTGCTCCAAAACTTCCAGACCTTGCTGTCGAACATGGTTCCCAAGTGCTTCGAAAAGTGCGTCATCAAGCCAGGCACCAAGCTCGACTGGTCCGAGGAGGTGCGAGCCGGACGGTGACCTGATGCGTCTGTGCACGGGCGGCAGCCGCTGAGTGGCCGCGCAGCCGTCGTGCGCGCTGAGGGGATCTCTCGCCTTGCCGGGCGGCTCAGCGGGAAGCGAGCGCTCCCCAAAGCGCCGCTCTGGCATGCTGGCTCTGGTGCTGACCGACTGCCGCTCACTCGCAGTCGTGCCTCGTTCGCTGCGCCGAGCGCTACAACGACGCTCTGAGCACGGTTTCGGCGACGTACATTGGGCGCATGAAGCGCGAGAGCGGCCAGGACTCGTAGAGTCGGCCGCGTAGGCTCCGTGGCGCACGGCACACCACAGGGGCCTGTCGTTACTCCCTCTAGCCGGGCGAGGCTGTCGCCAGCGCTCCCAATACAGTGCATGTCTGACCAAGGGAGACGTGTGCGGCAGGTGGATCGGTCGGCCTGAATGCGGGCGGTCAGCTGGCTCTTCGCGGCGGCTGGCGATGTGGCCGCGGTGCTATCCCCGTGGGACCCCAGCGAGCAGGCCCGTCCGTCCGTCGCTTGGCCGTCTGCTGTCGCCGAAAGTTTCGCACTTCGTCCATCGGTCCGCAACCGACGCTCGACCAGTTCCACAGACCCGCACACCTGCGCACCCACACAACCGCACGCCCGCGCACCCACAGCCATGTCGACCCCCGCCAAGCGCCGCCTGATGCGGGACTTCAAGAGACTGCAGACCGACCCGCCTGAAGGCGTCAGCGGCGCCCCGTGCCCGGATAACGTGCTGATATGGAATGCCGTCATCTTTGGGCCCGAGGACACCCCCTTCGAGGACGGCGTGCGTGGCCTACCGCCCACCCCGGCTTGCCCTGGCTGCGCTCTCAACCGTGGCCGCAGCGCCCCCCCCTGCGTCAGAGCGCGAGCCATGCCCTGGCTGCGCCTCTGTCCTCCACCGGCGGTGCTCGCCGACCCGACCCCCGGCCCCGCGACTACAACGCTGACCCCTTGCGATGCCGCCTCCGCTCTCGCTTCCACCGCCGCGGGCCTGTGCTCCAGACGTTCAAGCTCTTGCTGACCTTTGACGAGAACTACCCGACCAAGCCGCCGCACGTCAAGTTCGTCAGCCGCATGTTCCACCCCAACGTCTACGCAAACGGCGACCTGTGCCTCGACATCCTGCAGAACCGGTGGTGCGTCTGTCTTGTGCCGGCGAGAGGCGCGGCGAGACCCGGCGAGCCACGCCGCCCGTGCGCCGGCCAACCCGCTTGCTGACCCGCCTCGCCGCGCAGGTCGCCGACGTACGACGTGGCGGCGATCCTGACGTCGATCCAGTCGCTGCTGCACGACCCCAACCCAAACAGCCCCGCCAACGCCGAAGCAGCGCGGCTGTTCTCGGACTCGCGCAAGGATTACAACAAGCGTGTCAGGGAGACGGTCGAAGAGAGCTGGAACTCGTAACCGCCCGCGCATCTGGCCCGCAGCCGCTGTGCGCGCCATCTGGAGAGGCGGGGTGCCTGGTGCCGAATGAATGAACTGTTGGTGTGTTGAATCTTTCCCTCGCCATGACCAAGAAGCGCCTCCAGTGAGTCGCCCGCAGCCCGCGGCCCAGACCGCCCGGCCGCGCGACTCGTGTGTCCAGCCGGCTGCAGCTCCTGCGTGCCGGCCGGCGCCATGCATCTCCCGCCCGCCCGTCCGACCGCCGTCCTGTCCGTGCCGGCAGTCCCCGCGCCGACGCCGTCGGCCGCCAGGCGCTGCGCTTGAGGCGCCGTGATTGCCGGCGACAGCTTGAGCTGACGGCGCCTGCAGGGACCTCGTCGACGCCAAGGTCGTCAAGACGGCGCAGCTCGTCTCCCCGACGCCGCTGGCGACTCGCATCTACGCCTACCCCTTTGCCGCCGTCTACGCGGCCTGGGCCTACGTGCGCTTCTTCAAGTACGACGAGCTGCTCGGCTCGCCCGAGTTTGCGCTCTTCTCGTTCCTGATCGTCGCCGGCCTCCATGCGCTGTCGTTCCTCGTGTGCCTGTGGAGCGTGCACGCCCGCGTCGCACTCACATGCCGCAAGGTGAGTCTGCTCCCAGGCTCTTCTCGAAGCTTCCGGTGCGCGCGCTGCTTGCTCTTGTCAGCCGGCCTGCTGACTGCCGCCGCCTCGACCGCAGGAAACGGATCCGACCAAGGCAACCGCCATCATGATCATGCCGATTCCCAACAACGGCGCCGGCGCCTTCTGCGATCTCAAGCGCACGACCGTCAAGGCTGATTCCGGAGAGCCCACGGTGCGATGCTGGCCTCGTAAACATCGTCTCCGATCCAACACGCCTCGGCAGCTGACGCACGCACAGACCCAGATCTTCTTTCACTTCCAGCAGAAAAAGTATGTTTACAACCCAGACCGCAAGCGCTTCGAGAAGCTCGACTACCTTTCATCGCACAGCCATTCGGTTGAGTTTTACAAGGCGCACCGGGGCCTCGCCAACGACGACACCGTTTCGGCGCTCAAGGAGAAGTACGGCAGTAACAAGTGCGTTGCCGAGTTTGCTTGTCGCTACCCGCTTTCTCCTGGGCTCCATTTCTCGCGCTCGTCAGATGGCTGATGCTCTGTCAAGATTTGATGTGCCCGTGCCGACGTTCCAGGAACTTTTCAAGGAGCACGTTGTTGCGCCATTCTTTGTCTTTCAGCTCTTCTGCGTTGCGCTGTGGTTCCTGGATGACATGTGGTACTACTCGCTTTTCACGCTTGCGATGCTCTTTGTTTTCGAGTCGACGGTTGTCTTCCAGGTGAGCGAGAACGAACCAGCGTCTTTTGCCAAGTCCTCGTGCTGCTGAACACCACAGGCTGACCCGTGTGCTCGGGCTGCATGCCTGTCACGGTTACATAGCGGCTCAAAAACCTGCACGAGTTCCGCTCCATGTCCATCAAGCCTTATCCAATCAACGTCTACCGCAACGGCCACTGGACCTCGATCCAAACCGACTCACTCCTGCCAGGCGATCTGTGCTCCGTCACCCGCCAAAAGGATGAGCATCCCGTACCGGCCGACATGGTTCTCGTGAGCGGCTCGTGCATTGCCAACGAGGCCATGCTCTCGGGCGAGTCAACACCGCAGCTCAAGGAATCGCTTGCCCAACGCGAGGGCCACGAGATCTTTAGCATCAAGTCAGACAAGGGCAACGTGCTCTATGGCGGCACCAAGGTCCTGCAAGTTTCGCCGCCAGAGCAAGGCCAGCCGATGCAGACGCCGGACAAGGGCTGTCTTGCCGTGGTGCTGCGCACTGGCTTTGGCACGCAGCAGGGCAAGCTTGTTCGGACCATCATCTACTCGACCGAGCGCGTATCGGCCAACAACGTCGAATCGCTCTTCTTTATCCTGTTCCTTCTCTGCTTTGCCATCCTTGCTTCGTGGTATGTCTGGACCAATGGCAGCCGCGACGAGGAGCGCAGCCAGTCCAAGCTCCTCCTGCACTGCATCTTGATCATCACCTCGGTGGTGCCGCCCGAGCTGCCCATGGAGCTTTCTCTGGCCGTCAACAACTCGCTTGTTTCTCTTGCCAAGGCGTTTGTGTTCTGCACCGAGCCGTTCCGGATTCCGTTTGCCGGCCGCATCGACGTCGCGTGCTTTGACAAGACCGGCACGCTTACCGCCGAGAACCTGATTGTTGAGGGCGTCACAGGTCTGACGGCCGCTGTCGACGATCTGACCCCGCCAACAAGGGTCCCCGAGGCGACAACCCTTGTGCTTGCCACCGCGCATGCCCTGGTGCGCCTCGACGGCGGCATCATTGGAGACCCGATGGAAAAGAACACGCTCGAGTCCATCAAGTGGACGCTTAACGACAGCGAGATTCTTGTCCCGCAAGCTGGGCACGCAAGTACTCTAAGCGCCGGCGCGCGCTCGGGCATCCGCGTGCTTCGCCGGTTTGCGTTCTCGTCGGCGCTCAAGCGCATGTCGTCTGTTGCGCATTTGGGCGACGGCTCGTGCCTCATCTCGGCAAAGGGCGCACCCGAGACGATCAAAGGCATGCTCAGATCGGTGCCCGCGGGATACGACGAGCACTACAAGTACTGGGCACGCCGCGGCAAGCGCGTCCTGGCGCTTGCGTACAAGCGCGTGCAGCACATGAGCGCCTCGCAGATCCGCGACCTTGCCCGCGAGGACGCTGAAAAGGACCTTGTTTTTGCCGGCTTCCTCATCTTCTACTGCCCGCTCAAGTCCGACTCGGCTGAGGCCATTCGCATGCTCAACGAGTCGCTGCACCGCGTCGTCATGATCACCGGCGACAGCGCACTCACGGCTGCCCACATCGCGCGAGAGGTCGAGATTGTGCGGCGCGATGTGCTGATTGCTGATGTTTGGGAGGACGGCGAGCTGGCGTGGCAGACGGTCGACGAGAAGACCAAGATCAAGGCCGATCTGGCGTCTGCCGAGCTCGACGAGCGTCTCAAGCGGTACGACCTGTGCTGCACCGGCGCTGGTCTAGACCAGCTCATCCGCGTGGCCAACTTTGCGGCTCTTTTGCCGCGCATCTGGGTCTATGCCCGCGTGTCACCCAGCCAAAAGGAGCTCATCCTCACGCGGCTCAAGGAGGCGGGATACTTTACGCTCATGTGCGGCGACGGCACAAACGACGTGGGTGCCCTCAAGCAGGCTCATGTCGGTGAGATGATGCGCCCTTTCGCCCATGTACAAATCGCCTGCCCGCGCCTAGCGCTAACTGCTCTTTACAGGCATTGCGCTTCTTGAGACAACCGCCGAGGATCTCCACAAGATTGGCACTCACGCGCGCTTGCGCCAAAAGAAGCTCATGCACGAGAGGCAGAACGAGATGCTCAAGAAGTGGAACATGCCGCCCGTTCCCGAGCCGCCCGAGCTCGCCGGCATTCCATCCCAGCTTGCGCTCCAGGAGGCCCAAAAGGAGGTTGCTGCCAAGGCCAAGGACGCAACGCAGTTCACGGCCATGATGGAGCAGCTGATGTCGGAGATGGAAGACGACGTGCCAAAGATCAAGTTTGGTGACGCCTCCGTTGCGGCACCGTTCACGTCCAAGGTCTCCAGTGTCATGTCTGGTGTGTGCTCAGCTGCGGCGCTCCAAATGCCCGAAAAACTCACGGCGCTCACCCTCATTCGCAATAGTCGTGAACATCATCCGCCAGGGCCGCGCAACCCTTGTGGCCATGGTCCAGATGTACAAGATCCTCGGCCTCAACTCGCTCATCATGGCGTACTCACTCAGTGTCATGCATCTCGCCGGCATCAAGCAGGGCGACTGGCAGGCGACCATCGCCGGCTTTATGATCACCGTCTGCTTTTTTGGTGTCGCAAAATCCGAGGTGAGGATGGGCCGTGCCTCTCTGCTGACCCATGGCTGCTGACAGCCACACGCCCGTATGCGTTGCCAGGCTCTCCAAAAGCTCTCAAAGCAGCGTCCGCAGCCAAATATCTTCAACTTTTACATCGTGCTCTCTGTCCTTGGCCAGGCGGCTGTGCACGTCGCGGCCCTGATCTACATCCGCAAGGAGGCAATCATGTACTCGGAGGAAATGTGCGCTTGTTGCTTGACGCCAACTGCGTCTTGTGCCGGACGTCTTGTCGTTGTCAGGCTGACAAGTGCGCTGCGCAGGGACGAATACGTTCCCCTCGACGCAGAGTTCTCGCCCAACCTGCTCAACAGCTCAGTGTATCTGGTCTCGCTCATCATGCAGATCTCCACATTTGCCATCAACTACCAGGGCCAGCCCTTCCGCGAAAGCATCTTCAGAAACAAGGCCATGTTCAACAGCTTAATTGCCGTTGGCGCGATCGCCTTTGCGGCTGCCTTTGAGTTTTCCGAGGACCTGAACGACTGGATGCAGCTCGTGCCCTTCCCGGCCGAGGTGGGATACCAACCTGCTTGCTGGCTTGCAACGATGTGTTTGAGTTTCCGCTGACACAGCCGTCCTCGGCGGCCAACAGTTCCGCACCAAGCTCATCGTCACTATGGCCCTGGACTACAGCGTCGCATGGGCCATTGAGATGGGGTGCTCGTTCCTGTTTGCCGACAACAAGGCCAAGGCGAGCCTGTTTCCTGCGGACGCCGTCTGACGACCAGCGACGTTTCCAAAAAGAATGAAGCCTCGCTCGTTGATGATCGCAGGCCGCCTCGCCTGGGCCGCCCGCGCCTGTCTTGTGCAGCGCAGCGGCGTCCGCCCCATCGCCACAAGCCCTCTGCCCGCCGCAGCAGCAACGGCCCTCTCGGACGCCCGCATGCCCGACGGCGGGCCGGGCGTGTCCGTCTATCTGCACTACCCATACTGCAAGAGGTCCGGCGACGCCCGACCGCCCGACCGCCCGACCGCCAGAGCGAGCCCCGGCGGCTGACGCACCCGCAGCAAGTGCACCTACTGCAGCTTCACAAAGTTCCTTGTCCCGGCCGAGTAAGCACCGCGGCCGTCCGAGGGATTCCGCAGCACCGACCCTGACTGCGGACGCTCAGCGGCATCCAGCATTCCCGTCTCGAGGATGCCCTGCTCACAGACCTCGAAGCGAGCCTCTCGCTGCACGTGGACGACTTGGTGCCTGCCGGCTCGGACGACCACTCGGCAGCTCAGGATGCTATTGTCCCACCTGGGGAGCCGCTACGCCGCCGCATCCACTCGGTGTACTTTGGCGGCGGAACGCCGAGCCTTGCCCGGGTGCGGGTCGAGATGCGATGGCAGACGGCCAAGCCGAATGCTGACTCGAGCCGGTTCCCAGCCTGAGATGGTCGCCCGAGTGCTCCAGCGCGTGCAAGATCTGGGCATGACTCCGTCGCAGCTCGAGGTCACCCTCGAGGCCAATCCAACGTCGGTGGAGGCCAGCAAGCTGAGGGCATTCAAGGCCGCCGGGATCAATCGGCTGTCGCTCGGTGTCCAGTCACTCGATCCAGACGCACTGCGCTTCCTGGGCAGGGATCACTCTGCAAAAGAAGCCCTCGAGGCTATCGAAACAGCCCTCGATGTTTTCGACAACGTCTCGCTTGATTTTATCTGGGGGCGGCCCGGCCAGACGGTTGCTGCATGGGAGCGCGAGCTTCAGGTGACTGCTTGATCTCTGGGGCGAATCCTTGGTTCGCTTGCTGACTTTGAACGCACGGGACGAGCGCAGCAAGTCACGGCCCTTGGCGCGTCTCATCTGAGCCTCTACCAGCTGACGGTCGAGCGTGGCACGCCTCTCTTCAAGCAAGTCCAGAAGCACCCGCAACTCATGCCAGGCGAGGACGAAATCGCGGATCTGTTCGAAGCAACGCGGCACGTTGCGTCCTTGGGCGGCTACGAACAGTATGAAGTATCTTCGTTCTGTAGAGGAGGCATGCGATCAAATCGCGGCCAGCATAACCAGTCGTACTGGAACGGCAACGACTACATCGGCGTCGGCCCCGGATCTCATGGGCGATTATGGAGTACACGTTCGAGCCAGCGCTTCCGCACATTCAGGGTACATGCCGCTGACAAGCCTGTGGGCGAGTACGGTGGCAGGGGCGATGGTTGACCCAATGCGTCTCCCCGCGACCAGATACTAGAGCCAAACGCATGGATGGCGCAATGCGAGAGCGCCGGCCACGGGCGAGTTTCTGTGGCCGGTGCGTCGGCTGTCTGAGTGCCGCTGCTGACGAGCGTCTTCGGCACTCTTCTTCACTGCAGGCTTCAACGAAAAGTCGCTGTCCCTCAAAAAGAGACTCTCGACGAGCTTGTGATGCTGGGACTCCGTCGGCGAGACGGCGTCGAGTCGAGCACGTTCAAGATGTTCAGCAATGGCGCCTCGCTCGACTCGCTGTTGGCCCCAAAGAGTGACGAGCTGCGCGAGCTGGAACGCTGCGGGCTCCTGACCGTCGAGATGGACGCGGAGGGGATCATCACGGCTGTGAGACCCACTGCAGCAGGGCTCGGCTTCGGCGACCTGATGGCTCTGCGTCTGCTGGCGTAGCCCAATGAAGCCGAACGGCTGTCCCGGTCCCGAGTGTGGTGCCCGTCGCGGCCGCGCCAGCAACTTTGGCCAAGATCGAGAATGGAGGTTTGTGCGGACCAGGGGCGTCGTGCGGCCGGCGCGGCGCACACCCGTGCTGGCTGCGCGGCCTGCGCACGGCGCCAGCGGACTCAGACGCTCTGCAAGCGGCAGCAGCGCAGCCGACGCACGCACCCCGTGCGGTTCCGTCGGCGTCGGCGCTCCCGCCCGCGTCGGCTGCAACCCTCCCCCCGCGGCAGCTTGGCCGCGACGACCTCGGCGCGATCCAGCCGCGGTTGCTGACACCCTGGTTTGCACGCCCTCCCCCACCGCGCGGGGCGGCTCTGCGACTGCGGCGGCGGCGGTGGCTGGGTGTCTGCCCAGGTTCTGCTGGCCATTGCCGGGAAAGACTTTGTGCTCACGGCCAGCGACGACACCTCGGCGCGCTCCATCGTTGTCATGAAGCGCGGCGAGGACAAGTCCGTGGAGCTCACCAAGCACTCCCTGATGCTGTACTCGGGCGAGTCGGGCGACACGGTGCAGTTTGCAGAGTACATCCAGCGCAACGTGCGCCTGTACGGCATCCGCCACAGCATCGAGCTCTCGCCCAACGCAGTCGCGAGCTTCACGCGGCGGGAGATGGCAGAGTCGCTGCGCAGCAGGGTGGGGCGATCCTCTCAGCATGCCGTTTGACGGCCGAGCTGCCATCAGTGGCCTTGACCGCTGACGCGCCGCCTGCTCGCACCGGCCAAAGAACCCGTACCACGTCAACGTCTTGATTGCCGGCGTCAGCCCCAAGACAGGCGTCCCCGAGCTGTACTGGATCGACTACATCTCCAACATGTGCAAGCTCAACTTTGCGGCACACGGATATGCATCATACTTTTGCCTGTCGACCATGGACCGGTACTGGCGCGACGATCTGACTGTCGAGGAGGCCAAGGCGCTGATGCGCAAGTGCCTAGAGGAGCTGCGCACGCGCTTCGTCGGGAACCTGCCCAACTTCTTCGTCAAGGTCGTTGACGCAAACGGAATCCACACGACGGAGCTCTAATGAAGACGGGCTGCTGTTTCGGTGCGCAAAGCAGTTTCCGTGTCCGTCAGACGCCGCCGCTGCTCTGCTGCGACGTGCGGGCAAGCAGGCCAAAACGAGATTTTGCCAGATCCTGCCCTCGCCCGAGCCAAACAGCAGCCATGGGAAAGACGCCAGGCGCCGACCCGTCGGGCGGCAACCTGCTCACGCGCCTGACAACGGTCATGAAGAACTCTGCCGGCGGCGCAAGCGCCAAGCAGCAGGCTGCTGCAGTCTCCATGAGCGATGCTGGCTCGAGCGACTTTTTCATACGCATGGCTCTCGGCATGCTGCACGACTCCAAGGAGGCTGCCCGTCGCGAGCCCCTCAAGGCCGCGATCCGGGCCGCGACAGGTGCGATCCGTACTCCGCATTGCGCGGCCGCGCACTTGGTCACCGAAGGCGTCGCCCGTGCGGTGCCGGCGGCTGCTGCGTCTTGCGCAGGGCATGCCGCCGGCCCTGGCGGCCTGCAGTCGGACAGTCGGCAGCAATCCGCAGCGAGATCGCCGCTGACATATCCACGCCACCTCGCCGATGCTGCTGCGCGGATTGCGCTTCTTTGCGGCACGCGACAACCGTGCTTCCGGCAGCCGCTCTCGAGGCAAGCTCGTACGAGACGCCAATCACCATCTTCAAGCCCTTCCAGATCGCATGCGAGTCGGGCAGCCCAGAGTTAACGACGATCGCGATCGACTGCCTCGGGAAGCTCTTTTCGTACAACTACTGGGGAAAGGTCGCTGCCGGCTACAATCCCACCGCCAAAGATATGGAAACCGGCGCCGCCGCCGAGCCACGGCGCCACACTCATGTACAAGAGGACCAGCAGGACGATGACGGGGACAACGAAGGCACCCAAGGCATGATTTCTTTTGTTATAGAGACCATCTGCAACGGGTTTACGGGAGAAAGTACCGATGAGCGAGTCCAGCTTCAGATCATCAAGGCTCTCCAGGCAGCTCTCACCACCACTGACCCGGCATACGCACTCCACGGCGCAATCTTGCTCAAGGCCATCCGCACAACGTACAACATTTTCTTGCTCTCAAAATCGCACGACGTCCAGATTGTTGCCCAAGGAACAGTCACTCAAATGGTGCAGAACGTCTTTGGCCGTATCCCAAAGTCGCCGCAGGCGGGCGGCAGCGCATCGGCGGCAAATATCTCGACGGTGGCAGTATCCAAGGCATCAACATTGGGCAGCGCGACCCATGAGCTCGGAAGCCAAGCGCCGTCGAGCACACCTGATATTGTCATCAGCTCCCAGTCAGATTCTCCCGCATGTTCTTTGAACGCCACCTCCGCCATGGCGCCAGAATCGAGCCTTGCCTCCTCGGCAACATCCGTTGGACCAATATCGACGACCGCTGACTCTTGCGATATTGGTGAGCCATTTAAACCGACCAATTGACGAAACTCTCTGCTGATTTACAAGAATGGCTCTCTGCAGATCTGGAAAGCTCGAAGGAACCAAAATCCGTGCCAACTTCTTCAGCAGAGTCCAGGACAGGCGCTGCGAACTCCAGGTTAGTCCGCGCGCGATGCTATTCTACATGCACACCAGGCTAATCCCGACTGCCAGTGGAACGCCGGGTGCAAAACGCAAACTGATGCAATCAGAAGCAGCTGCTCTCTCGTCCACTGCAATGCAGGCGCTCAAGGACGCCTTCAAGGTCTTGCGGACGCTCTGTGTCCTGAGCATGAAGCCCATTCCGTCGCCGGAAGGGTGAGTTTGCGGCTAAGATGCGCATCGCGCACCTCGGCTGCTATGTGGCCGCTCACCGACCACAACGATTACAAACCGACTACAGGACCATGGATCTACGCTCCCAGCCCGTGCGGTCGAAACTGCTTTCTCTGCACCTGATTAGCGCCGTCCTCTCGTCGCACACATATGTGTTCGCGGCGTCTTCTGTCGCCCTCAACAGCCCGAAAAGCGGACATCCCGAGGGCCAGGCAATTACGTTTATGGAGGCCGCCAAGGAGTTCCTGATTGTTTCACTCAGCCGCAATGCCACCAGCGTTATCCCGCCCGTTTTCGAAGTGTCGATGGAGATATTTGGCAAGCTGCTCCTGCACTTTCGCAACCAGCTGAAGGTGTGCCTAAGCAGGTCATGTCTCAACACAGTCCACATGTGCCTATGGGATGCTGATACGCGCTTAGCGCGAGGTGTCGGTTTTCTTCACCGAGATCGTGATCCCAATCCTGGACTCGAAAAAGAGTATCCCGTGGTATCAACGTTTTCTTTTGCTCGCATGCCTGCAGCGTATCTTTGGCGAAAATGCGCTCGATGGTGGCCGCATGCTCGTCGAGATCTACCTCAACTACGACTGCGATGTCGAGGCAAGCGCCAAGGAGAACATCTGGGAGCGGCTCATTGCAGCACTATCCAAAATCACCTCTCAGCGGAGCGATCCGTCTGTGGCCATGCCATCGACGCCAGTGCTCTCATCGTCGTATGTCAGTGTCACGCCTGGCTCGGCGCCGGCGCTGACAACAAGCAATCTGTTGGCGCTGTCTCGAGACCAGGTTCGCGACCTCTATTCGACTACGGGCGACACAAGAGAGATTAAGCGACGCGGCTTGGAGCTTCTTTGCAGTGGAATCCTGCGGCCACTCATGCAGTGGTGCCAATCGCGCGCAAAGAAGCAGTCACAAGCCGGAGCAGATGAGACCGAACGAAAGCCTGGGGACGACGACAACGATACAGTCCACAAAGCAGATTCGGAGGGGCTTCGTCTTCTTGCCAGCGACGACGCAAACCCTTCCAGAGCCAGCGCTGTTGACGACCCTGCGGCGTTCCAGAACCTCAAGAACCGCAAGCAGCTGATGCTCGAGGGAATCAAGCGCTTCAACCAGAAGCCCAAAAAGGTGCCTCACCAGATGCATCGCGCCTGCCTGCGCACGACGCCAGATGCGGTGTGCGCTGTGCTGACACGCCAGTGCGGGGCGGCGCGCGTGTGACTCGCCAGGGCG